>JAFBJW010000230.1:368132-622498 GCA_016785235.1 Pseudorhombus dupliciocellatus
GGCCTCAGGGTGTGGGTGGGGGGGGGGGGGGCTGGTGGAGGAAAATCAAACCCACCCAGGGCTCTTCATACGTCAGCATTCACATCACAGATGTTCCGTCAGACACTCAGTGTGGGTTGTGGGCCGAGGCGTGTTGAGAGCCAGTATGGCTTCAGTTGGCTTGTTTCTGGAGTGTGTGTGTGTGTGTGTGTGTGTGAATGTGTGTGTATGGATTAATATGTAGGCCTGCTGTGTGCGTAAATGGAGACAGTGGGGATGTTCTTCAGAGTGCGTCTCTGTTTAGACGCTGCATGCTGTGATGATCGTGAGGATTAGAGGTTTTTATTTAGCAGACACATCGTTAACATTCATGAATAATTCAACGTTTAAAAAATAGAACACTGACTTCAGGGTGTGCGCGCGCGCGTGTGTGTGTGTGTGTTGTGTGTGAAGCTCTGAAATGATTGTCATGGCAAACATTCAGGTAATTTGAAATTGTTGAAAGAAGCAGAAACAGACGTGAGCTCAACACAGTGTAAATCCCCCGAAATCTGGGTTTCTTGGTAAAAAGTCACAGAAAATGATACGCTGCGTGGGCGGTCCCGGACAAGTTTCCACATTCGTGGCGAAAACGCAGAGATAGGGGACTTGTTATTGATGGAAATGAGGTGATTTAAATACGCGTCAGATGACAGGAGGCTGAAAACCTTCCTCTCCAAAACAGCTTGAGGTGAGAGTGCGCGCAAACCGCAGCCCTCACTCATACGCTTCTTTGAAGTGGTTTCTACTCAGAGCTAGTTTTTCTCTGTTCACCTCACGCCGGCTGTTGTTTACTTGTACGTCAGAGGCCCTTTTATTTTCACAGGGCAGAAAACCCACCTCCAATTTCCCTGAGACCAGTAACCTTCTTTCCCCGGGTCAACGGTCCATAAACGTGCCCGTGCTCTTTACGCACCGAGGCTCCAGAGGGAGCTCCAGACTCTGTGCCCATTTATCACCTCACCCATCGGCCTCCTCGGCTCATATTATCGGTGTTACCTTTGTTCCGTGCGCTCTTGTGCCGCTGACCCTTCGTGACTCAGCCCCATCTTTAAACGCGGGACTTTCCCCCTCTCTATAACCGTCTTCTGAGCCCCCGGTGCGGCACATATTTGGCCGCTGATGCTTCCCACCAGAATGTTGTCCTTGGCAGCGCGCTCATCTCCATCCATCCACACAGATGCTCCCGCGCGCTCGGGACGCCCACTCACGCCTCGGTGCTGTGCCAAGTCGGCGTGGCATCTTGAGACGCCCCCGGCATTCCTGAGTCCACTGTCACTTCCCCTCGCGTGCAATCTATTTATCAACCCGGCACAAAGATGCGCCTAAATGGCTTTTACGCGTGAGTGGCTCCGAGAGAGCCACAGATTTAGGAACGTGTTGGATGTTGTGTTCAAAGTGTTTCCAAAGTCGCTCAACTCCTCATGTCAAATGTTAGAAGTGTGTTTACTTCTAAATCTGCCATGAGCTGAAGCGGCGTCCTTGAACTCTGCTCTGTGCAGATCTTGATAAGGAGGAAATTCCGCAGCAGACCTTATCGATACAGAAGGGGGGCTCGCTTTAACCTGGGCGGGGGTTCCCAGAATTCCTCCCCGATGACGACGTACTCGCCGACATGCCCATATTTGGAGTGGCCTGTGCGTCGGAACGGCCTACGTGTTACGCAAGCACGCTCTGTGCGTAAAAACAGAAACCAGTCTGTTTGAGTTGCCATGGCGCCGTCACAGCTCCCTGCTGCTCATGTGTGTTATGGATTCAACCCCCCCCCCCCCTATATATATATTCAAACAAACACTCGAGGTCACATGTTCCGTCTCATTTGAAGACACTTTACTTAAATACACATGTGTGTTATGGATTCAACCCCCCCCCCCTATATATATAAATTCAAACAAACACTCGAGGTCACATGTTCCGTCTCATTTGAAGACACTTTACTTAAATACACAAGACAAATAAAAAAGACATTGTAAACATTGGATGTGTTAGGTTTGTCTGGATCAACCGGACAAACAGAATAATTTACACAATGAATAAGCGCAGCATTTCTTGACAACATCAGCTGCAGCAAAAGTACAAAGATCATTCCCATGTTCTACCATCAGTGGGCCCCTGGGGGCCGCTCAGTGTCTGCTCAGTCTGGATTGGGTTGAATGGTCCCTCGAGCGGTGTCCAGCATCCGGAAGTACCATTTCATTCAGTCCTTTCACCCCACATAGCCTCTACAGAGTTGTCTACACCTTGCCCCCCCCCCCCCCCCCCCCCCCCCCCCCCCCCCCCCCCCCCCCCCCCCCCCCCCCCGCCGGCGCCCCCCCCCCCCCCCGTGCAGCTGCCGGTGCTGGCAGCCCATCTGCCGGTAATCCAGTGCTGCTCATGCCGAACATGACTCCAGTGTTTTTACTTCTCAGTCACATTTTCAGTCTCTGGAGTTCAAAACGCCTCCATCTTGCTGGTGAGCATCAGCTGACAGCCGCTGCTCACGTGCGTCAGGACCTTCTGTTTGAGCTGGGCCACCTGGTCCCGCAGCACCGACGCCGTGTTGGAGAGCCCCGCGTTGTCGCTCTTCAGGCCCTTCACCTTCTCCTCTAGCCGGGCGATGCGCTCCAGCTTGCGCCGCCGGCACTTGGTGGCCGCCAGCCGGTTCCTCAGCCTCTTGCGCTCCGCCTTGATGCGTTCCTGGGTCTCCAGGTCGATGGGAGACATCGGGGGCGAGCCGTCGCTGCTCAGGAGGTCCGGCACGGTCTGCGGCTCCTCCTTCAGGGCGACGAGCCGCTGCGGATGGAGCAAGGAGCCGGGCAGGGCGGGCTGGAAGTGGTGCACGCCGTGCGTCGACGACTGCGCGTGGCTGTGCTGGTGCGGCGGCAGGTAGCTGATGGTGGCCGTGGGGTAGCTGGACGCGGAAGAGAGGCTCGTGTTCGGGCAGTAGGCGTTCAGCGTGGTGTAGATCGGTGGCTCCGGCTGCAGCGCGGAGCCGAAGACGCTAGAGGCCGCCGCTGAGCACGCCGTCACTCCGCCTGCTCCGATGGACACGTTGGGAGGAGGCATCTGGTTCATCTGGTGCAGCTCGTCCAGCGCTTTCACGAACCCCTCCGCGAAGCCCTCCTGCTCATCGGTGATGGCGCGGTTGTAGAAGTACTGGCCGGGCGTGGGGGTGGTGATCACCCCGTTACTGTTCTGGATGATGAGCCGCTCCAGCTCCGGGGAGGCGAGCTTCAGGGACCCCACGTCCTGCTGCGCCCCCTGGTACGCGTCTGCCTCGGCTCTCAGCTGGGAGGACTTCAGGCTGCGATAAGACTCTGTCAAGTTCAAATTCATATTCTGCTTTAGCAGCTTATAGTCGTGCATGGCTGCCTCTGAGTGGCCGTACGCCGGCAGGAAAGAGTCGTCATGATAAAAAGGCTGTTCCATCTTTGTAGACATAAAGTCGTAGGGAGAGAAAAGGGGCTGAAGCTTACCAGCTGCTTCTGAAACACAGTCTGGGATAAATCAACAACTGTCAGAGTCAGCAGGTCTGTCAACAGTGTCCCGCAAAGGAAAGTCAAAATCGCTCCCGAGAAAGAAAGAGTGAAAGTCCAAGGTTCGGTCCCAGCGGCTCGGTCCGGTGTCCTCCAGTTGCCTTCTGTCTGGGAAGTTTGGGTCTGAACTCCTGCTGCTCCCGGTGCGAGTTGAGGTGTGTTTCAGGCGGAGCGCTGCGTGCTTATTTATAAAGGCATGTGCACGAGACTGGCCGGGGCCGCGCGCTGATAGGCCGAGCCGCGCGCTCTCCACGCCCCCGGAGGGCCCAACGCGGAGTGACGCGGATGCTGGGAAGAAGCTGCTGTCAGCTGGGCCTGCAGGCACCGCGGCCCGGGCCGAGAGGAGGGGACGGCCGGCGGAGGACCGGCTGGCCCCTTTACGCACGGATGTATGTGGGTATAGGTTCAGTACGTGTTTGTTGGAGCTCACACCAGGGCCCGTTTCAACTCGTGCGTAAAGATTCGTTGAGGATACAGATGTGTTCTTTATCAGAATCCAGACGCTGGACGCGCTAGTTCGTTATGTTCCGGAATTAAAACTGTTCGGACGCCGGATTGTTTACGATCGTTCGGGCCTGTGGAGGAAGTCCGTATTCCTTATATGGCCACGATGACGTAACAGTTCCTCTCTTTGACAACCGGGAAGACACGCCCACCCGGGCCTCATTCCAGGAGCATTCCAGTGTGTGTGTGTTTGTTTAAACCTGTTTCGTGTCTTATTACATTCACACAAACATATTTTACTTAACCAAATAGAAAAATTAACGATTCACATGAATACAGACACAAGGGAAATAATAATAATAATAATGATAATGATTCTCACAGTTTCACAGACTTCAAGGTAAAGCTTGTTTGTCCTACTCTGTTTACTTTTCCTTTTTTTTTTATCTTTGGTGTGTTTTTCCTGAGATAAGATCATAACAACAATAATAATAAAGTGTGTGTCAGGCAGTGCTGCTCTGTAATGGAAACCTGGTTATAAAGAAGTGACTCGTATTCAGTCCTGCTTTCATTTTCTAAATCATTGCTATAAATATTCATGATTAATTTCTCCTCCAGTATGAGACACACACACACACACACACACACACACTGCTGCAGAGCCTGTGTGACAGTTACAGGACAAAGTTGCTGACAGGTTTGCGAGGTGCTGCTGATGCTGCCCATGTTTCCTACAGTAACCCCGCTTTGATCACTGGAGGCAAACAGAGCTGAAAAGGTGCTTGAGCGACAGCCAGACCCAGTTAATTAACTCCGCCGCTCATCCCTTTGATCCGTTAGGCCCATTTCATTAATGATGACTCCCCCTGTTAGTGCACCAGCAGAGGAGCTGAGGTGAAACCTCACCGAGGGCAGAGCCGTGCACCTGCTTCTGTCGGGGAGAAGTAAAGACTTCCAAAATAAAAACATGTGTCCTGTGTCTCCGGCACGGAAAACACTCAAGCCTCCCATTAAGCTGAGGCAGGAATCTGCTCCATCAACCGCAGGCCGCTCCTTTACAGACGATGGAATGAGCAGACTAGTCGGAGATCGGCAGAGGACAGGTATCTGTCTGTTCGTCCCACGAGGTCTGTCCTGATGAAGACATTGTTGGCACTGGGAAAGAACAAGTACAAACGCGTACCTCCTAAACAGGATGTGAACTTGTGTTAGTTATAAGAAAGTGAACAAATTGTGCCGTCAGAAGTTTGCAATGTGTTCCCTGAGATACTTGCTCACACGACCCTGTTATCATGTTCAGGCCTCGAGGGAAAAGGTTCTGTTGGGACACTCGTTACTCAACCGCCGCCACAGAGCGGAGGAACGCTGCCTCGCCGTGCGCCCGACAGTGACTGTTGAAGGTCCCATCTGAGCTCATTCTCTGGAGTCTGCCCACATTATTTTAACTCTGTGTCTTCCTGTCAGTGTCCACGGGAAGACGGCGCGGCAGAGGAAACAGGAACAGTTCCTGGCAGTTCTGTGCCTCCACTTTAGAAATTCACCACCTCCCTTATAAATTCTCTTCTCCTCTGCAGCTGCTCCTGCTGCCGCTCCGCTCTGTGCTCAGCGCTGCGGTGGAGGTCAACCACAGTCCTAGTGGTGTTTTGGCAGAGCGCAGCAGCGCCGGGTCCAGAGCGGTGAGTGTTTACGGGAAGGCTCGTGAGGAGGCACGGCGCCAGCCTGCCGAATGTGGGACAGAAAAACACTGGCGTTCGAACATGATGTGTACGTTAATGCGGGCTGATGTTTCCTCTGCTCTTCATCACGTCAACAGTGTGAATTCTGGGCCTTTTTATGTTCAGCTCTGGAACAACGAGTGGCTGAACTGTTCAGATATCAGGTTTCAGAAAAGAAAAAGAAAAAAAGTTGCAGACGTCTTAGTCACGTCGCGATTAGTCACATCTCTGTTTAGTCTGTTTAGATTTAGGGTTGTTTGGGATGCTCAAGCACACAAGTTCCTGATATCCAGTTCTGCTTTCGAGTGTGTGTGTGTGTGTGTGTGTGTGTGAGAGCTGCTCTGGGATTGGTGTGCGTTGTTTGTTATTTGTTATGCATATTTTTTTGCAACCTTCAGAGAGTTGCAGGACGGGCTGCTTGGCAGCTGCCTCGGTTTTAACAGCCGGGTTCAGATGGACGGGCGCCAAAACCAACTGCGTGTTACCTGCTCTCGTTCCTGGGAACGGCAAAGCCAGAGGCTGGAAGGAAGCTGTTTACCGTAAGATTAAGAAAAGCGTGTGTGTGTGAGTGAGCACGTATATCTTTCAGGGTGGAGTGTTATTTTCTGACCACATCTGCCTGCAGTGGAATTTTTCATCCATTGTCTCCCACGTCGTTTTCTTATCAGTGCAGTTTTTATTTCCACACCAATGAGGGAAACGGTTCATTTTAAAGCATGGCTAAAATGTTGAAGATGTTTTTCCAGTGTCGCCAGTTCCTACACTCAGGAAAATCCCCTTAATTTCCCTCCGTCTATCGGTCCTCTGACAAAGCAGGCTTTCACAGTAAGGTGCTTATGGAGGGGACTGAGCCGTCCTTACCTCCTCCTCCTCCTCTCAAACCGTCCCATTGTCCCTCGCCACCTCGGCACAACAACTCCTTTTGTCAGAGCCGGCCCGCAGCCTGCTCGGCCTCTGCCTCTCGTCCACAACGCTGGCCTCTTTTCGCTCAGCGGGTCGGCTTCGTCTCCGTGACTCAGCCCGGCTCGGGCCGCCGAGGCCACTCGGAGGTCAAAGCCCCGAGCTCCCTCCTCACATCTGTCCCCCGAGTCGTTCCCCTGACCTTCGCAACTCCTCCAAACACCCACTCAGCAGAAAAGAGTGGCGGTGGTGGTGGTGGTGCAGGGGCAGAGATAAAGATGGGCTCAGTCAGAGGAGGTTTGTTTGTGAAGTGCCCTCTTGACAGAGCGGCTGACTCCTTCGTTTGGACATAATGGGGCCTGTCATCCACGCCGCTGCTGTTCTCCTTTGTGACTGTGGTCACTGCGGTCACCCCTGACGCGTCTATTAATAGAGCGATCCATCATCTCCATCACCGTCTTCCTCCTCGTCAACATCACATGATGGTGTTTTGCTCCTTTGGCCCGTGTCTTTAATCTGAAGGGGACAAAAGAGACGACGTGATCTTTCTAATTTGAGAAGCTCGAATCCTGCCCGACATCATCGGGAAGACGAGAACCTGAGGTCATGTCATTTCGATAAAGTTTTTTTTTTTTGTCCCCTCCAGGACACGTTGTCAAAGGACAGGGGGACTGACCCACTCATATTTCCTCTGAAGCAGGAATTAGACCAGACCTTTTTTATTTTGTCATCACTGCGTCCCGGACAAAGTCTGGGCCTGATTGTCTGGACATTTTCTCTGAGGCTTGAAACAAAAAGAGACAGGGGTCCCAAAATGAAGAGAGAGAGCGTGGACGGGGACACGGTCTCTCTCTTCATTTTGGGACCTGTGTCCTGTGACCTGTGTCCGCTCTTTCTCCTCCAAGTGGAATCTTTGATCATTGTCGAGTCAGAGGAAGGGACGAGTCGTCTCTTTCGTCCCCTTCAGTGTGCATCAGTGTCTTGGGGTGGGGGGTGACTCTGAGATCTCCTTGGCAGGGCCCACGTCCATCCGACGCAGTGAACCTGAAATCGCCCGTAGGAGCCGTGAGTCAGGTGGCTGTCCGCAGCCTCGCTCGCCAGCAGCACGCCACACTCTGCACGGAGAGAGAGAGTGTGTGTGTGTGTGTGTCTGTGTGTGTGTGGTGGGGGGGTAGAAAAGCAGTCAAAAGTGTAGGTCAGCGATGTTAAAGCCAGAGGTCAACATGTTTTTCCCTTCCACCTCCTCGTCCTCCTCCGTCCTTCGTAGGGACATGGCGCCATAGTAAAGAACGCACACCCGTTCAGAGTTAGTTGAAACCTCGGGAGCCTGTAGCGCAGGAGGACATTTAGCGTAACAGAGGGGAATGCGGGGGTGAGGGTGTTGTGGCATGAGCGAACAATTGGCTCCAGATCTTTCCACCGTGTGTGTGTGTGTGTGTGTGTGCGTGTGCAGGGCAGGGACTTGAGATAGCTGACATTTTCTCCTCACAGTCAAGTGGGAAATGAACTATCGCCCGGATTCCTCCTCTCGACACACACTTCTGATCCCAGGCCACTCTGAGATTTCCTCTGAGCGGCTCTTCACTTTTGGTTTGGCTCAGCCAGGCAGCCGCAGCCACAGCCGTATGTGTGTGTGTGTGTGTTTCCTTTTGGTTTCCTTATCCGCCACATGGTTGAAACATGGCTTTGGCTTTCATTGAAACAAAATGCCTCCAGAGTTTTGCCATGTCAGCCTCAGAGGAGGTTTTTTTTTCTTTTTTTTTTGGATTAATATAAATCATCAGCCGGAGCCGTTTGCTCCTCTGTGGAGGAGTTCTGTTAGCACGCAGCTGCTCCAGCTGCTCTCACTGCAACCCACATCACTGCTCACCACCAGATCAGACCTGTGTGTGTGTGTGTGTGTGTGTGTGTGTGTGTGTGTGTGTGAACACATGCCCTGCAAACCTCCCTTTTCCTTTCTGCCAGTCAGCAGCCTTGTTGTTCTCGTGTCTGTGTTGAGTCTCCTCTTCAATCGTCTGGACGTCTTCCTGGCATTCCCTCTCAGTCAGTGTCCAAATAAACATGGCGGAAACTTTGCTGCGCCAGACGAGACGGTTAGAGCCCGACCCTGGGAATCCCTGCGGGGGGGGGGGGGCAGGGGGGGTGCCCTGGGGGGGGGGGGGGGCAGGGAGGGTAGGGGGCATGACCTTCAAGACAAAGTGACGTCACCGGCTGGTGAAAACAGAAGGTACTAAGTTCGCGACGATGACGGCGGAGTGAGTAACCTGAAATCTCACACACACCCTCAGACTCCATGAAGGAAGACAAACAAACAGCGGCAGCACAACCAGTGCAACACACACACACACACAGGCCTGTGTGTGTGTGTGTGTGTGTCACTGATATCCACAGGGGGTTTCTCAGGTTCAGAGCAGAGCTGCAGCGCCGGCACTTCTCTCAGGGCGAACATCCACATGTGGGTTTTCACTGTCGACATGAAAAGAACCGTTTTATATATTTTTCTCACTTGGTCTGCAGTTCCCGCGGCGCGTGCGCGATCCTGTAACTGGAAGCCCGACGCCCGGGACTCGGCACGTCTGAAACAAGCCTGGACACGGACGCCCTGAGGTGGATCCGACTCCCCCACAAACACCCACAGATTTCATCCACACACACACGGCCAGACAGACACAGAACTCACGCTCACACTCTTACTCACACATGTAAATGCACTTTTACTGGTACTCCACCTTGTACACAGCTTGTACCCAACACACACGGGGCCTTAGACGTGTTTTTCTGCCTCACCTCAGCTGACAATTATTGTTTGCGTGCTGCGATCTTGTGCAGACTCGACGCTGAGGCTGGGGTTAGCAGCAGTCTGCAGGCTCCTCTGGGCGGAGGCGAGCAGAGGCGACCGCAGGCAGCCCCTGCGAGCAGCTTGTGGTCTGCGTTGCGGCGCGCTAATTACCTCACGTTTAATGTAGTTTACCTTAAGTGGTGCGCTCACAGAGCCCTGCTCCAGATATAGACTCTCACTGGGCGGCTTAAGAGGCTCCTCTGGTCACAGACTGCTGCTTAATCATTTTCATGGCAGGGTTGTTTACCAGGGAGTTCGGAGGCGGCGACAACTTCAGGAAAACACCGTGTTTTTATTTGCGGTTGTGAACCAGGTGCGCGCACACACAGGCAGAGGGAGAAAAGTTTGAGAGGCTTTCGTGTTTTGTTTTCTTCCCTGAAGACGAGCAACATCTTCCTCCTTCACATCTCACTCCGAGAGTTTGGACTGAGTCATCTTCACAGCGCCGCTCGCTGCTTTGTCATCCGCCATCGCTGTGTCAGTCTGGGCGAAGTTAGAAGTTATGGTCACGGGTCGGAATCCGTCAGTCATCCGTTATCTATGCCCCTCATCCTTGCTTGTGAAGAACACTGAGGAAGACATCTGAGGTTAGATCTCAGAAAGGATTTCGAAAATGGCGAGCTCCCTGACGCCGTCACGCGAGGCGGTGGAACCGCCCAGCGTTGCTTCAAAGAAGAGCTGAATGTATTGGATTTATTTCTTATATTACAGAGAACGCGCAACTCTTCAGACTGACGACGGCGTGGTGCTCGGCCCCTGATGTTTCCTGCCGAGGCCGCTCGCGTTTCGCCGGCTTCTAATGGGGTTCTCGCTCGATGTTCCTCTGCAAAGAGCGCGGACAGAAATAGCGAAAACAATGCCTGGCGGCGAGAGGCTCGCATCCATAATGACCCCGGCCCTGTGATTGAAGAGGGCCCCTGGAAGAGGCAGAGCAGGTGGAAGTGTAGGTGGTCTCCCCCCAGCACTCCGCTCACGCTGCACACACACGCACACACACACACACACACACACACACACACAGAGCAGGTACATGTGCTGCTGCTACTTTCACTCCGCTCTCTCGGCTCTGACACACACGCACGGTATGACGGACTCATCTCACACGCTCTAGCTGCACCATCACTTTCACATTTACATTTTTCTTTCTATTTCTGTTTCACGTCTGCGGCTTTTTCCGTTGCTTCGGCCCGGGTCGCGCTGCTCGTCGCGGGCCTCCGCTCCAACCCGCCGCCGCACCAGCGGGCCGGGTCCGTCCGCGCCGGGTCGTGAAGCTCTGCTCGGTCGCAGGTGGAACGGGAGCAGCTGCAGGGAGTCGTCAACTTTCTAATGCGCTTCTGAGTCATTTCGAGAGTTGCGCTCTCTCATCCCCTGACGCTCGCAGGCGACGACGTGGTGCCCCGACTGTTAAGACAGCCGCTCCATTCATGTGTTCGCACCGCTGAACAGTTTCACTGTCAGAGAGTAAAGAAACCTGTTTGGCATTGGAAGTCCGTTGGCTTCACCTCTACTCTGCTACACACTCTTGATACACACTTTGCAGCTCCACGTGTGTGTGTGTGTGTGTGTGCAACGTTCATTTGATGTTATCCGGTCGTAATCTCTGCCAAGATCACAGGCATTCAGAACCCGTGACTCAGAAAACTCTCGACATCCGAAGCTGTGGACGTGTGCGTGTGTGTGTGTGTGTGTGTGTGCGGCGGTTGGGTGTTGAAATGGAAAAGTATGTTTGGTGTCGAAGTGCGGTAACGGATTAGTCGCTTTCTTTGTGACGGATGGGCGCAGATGTTGTGTTTACTGGAGATGATTGCATGCAGGTGGATCCACAGACAGATGTTCTTCTCTCACACACACACTCTGTGCCAGGAACGCCGGGAGTTGTTTTTGAAGAAACGCTGATCCGGTCACTGATAAATGACGACAATATTATTTCAAGTAATTATAAAGCATCTTTTGTAGTGGCTAGAAAAAAAAACCCTGATGCACAGGAAGTGATGCGTCTTGAAGGGTTTCCACTTCCTGCACAGACGCCCTGGAGGTCAGAGGGCAGCTCCACCACCTTCTGTCATGGTCCAAGGTTATTCTTGGTTTGCACTGAACGGACGGAATCCATGTTTTTCTCTCCCCTCTGTCCCCGTCTCACCTCTAACGCTCCGTCTTTTACAGCGTGCACCTGCGCCGCTGCTCCTGGCCTCTATCGCCCGTTCGCCCTCTGGTTAACGCAAACCACGCCGCCGATCAGAGGCGCCACATGCTCACAGCGGGGGGGGGGGGGGGGGGGGGGGGGGGGGGGGCCTCGGGCCGATGCGTGCGTGAGCGCAGCCACTTAAACTCCACCATTCAGAGCCATGTGGCCCCAGCAGGTGCCTGCTCCCCCCTCCTCATCATCATCCTGCCTCTTTCCCTTGCTGGCGTTAGCCATCCACCCACATCCGCGCATCAATTACGCGGGATCACAGAGCACAGCAGTGTCCCGAGGCGAATCATCTGGAGCGTCAGGCGCTCAGACTCTTTCACGCAGGTCGCCGCCTCGGCTCAGCCGGCTGAGGGTGTTGTGCGGCGATGAATGGAGGCGACCCGGCGCCTGTCAGGCACCTTTCAGCTCGCAGGCGCGCACGTGGCAGCGAGAAGGAAGCGGCATAGAGCGCCACTTGACTCTTTGATCGCCGACCTGCCATGTGGCACGTCGGG
This sequence comes from Pseudorhombus dupliciocellatus, assembly GCA_016785235.1. NCBI lineage: Eukaryota > Metazoa > Chordata > Actinopteri > Pleuronectiformes > Paralichthyidae > Pseudorhombus > Pseudorhombus dupliciocellatus. The sequence continues at coordinate 380,252 of JAFBJW010000230.1, forward strand.
TTTTCATTCAGCTCTGAGCGCGGCGCTGGTCCCCGTCGCGTCCCATCCACCCCGTGTCCTTCCTCGCAGCCTCCACTTCCTGCGATGCTGCGGTCGCGAGGCTTTCACACAGGATGTGGACGGGGCAGAGAGGACGTTTGAACTGTGATCGCTTCCTGTGGTAGCGTGTTTTCATGTTTGTGTCTGGGTTTTTTTTTTTTAATGGAAGACGCAGATAGAAAAAGTCTAAAGTGAGAACTGATGGCGCCTGCGATAGAGTTCATGCGAACATTGATCATCCATCCATCCCAGCAACCACTGGGCAGGAAGTGGGACAGCTTGTCTCTCGCTGCCTTTTAAAAACACGTCATCGCTGAAACGCAATGAATGCTGGGAAAGGTTGTGCGGACCAGAGGAGGACCCACACATTGGTGCCGCCTATTCTTGAGGACTGAAGGACACATTGGAAGGAGCCTTCAAAATGGGTCCGGCCCGGTCTGTGGGCTGAAGACACAGCGAGTGATTCAAAAACATTTTGGTCAATCAAGGATTCAGGAAGAGACAACAAAGCAAAGAAAAGAGACGTGGAGACAGACGGTCAGGGTCACGCTCGGACCCCGGTGAAAGAAAGGTGGAAAGGAAGGATGTACACCCACAATGGCTCGACTACTAGAGAGGAATAGGAAGAAGAGAAAAGGAAAGGATGGAGCCAGGGGTTCAGACTCTGGAATATTTTCCACAGTTTCCAGTCGAGTACAGACTTTGTGTTTCCACCGAGCGAGGCCTGAAAACACACAGGGGCAAAGGTCACAGATTTATTTTCTGACAAAGTCTTTGAGTCAGACTGTTTAGTGTTGATGATACAAGAGGATTTTTACAGGAATGTTGAATATGTGCGTGTTTTCAGTGTGTTGTGTGTTTGTGTGTGTGTGTGTTTCTGCGTGTGCATCATGGGGGAAAACATGTGTGGGTGTGTTTTAGGCCCTAGGAATAGCATTTGTGTCGTAAATGCTCTGTTTAAAACAATCAATATCCACTCTGCTTCATACACAATAAAAGAGCAGGAGGTTTGTGTATGTGTGTGTGAGTGAGAGAGTGAGGGTGAGTCTGCGTGAGCGTGTGTGTGGGCTGCAGGGCCACCCTCTGATCGTCTCCTTGGCAGCCGCTGCGCTGAAGTGCTCTCTGGGTGCTGAAGAGGCCTCCCAGAAAGAGAAGACACACACACACACACGCACGCACACGCACACACATACACGCACACACACACACACACACACACACACTCTCCCAAGTCTTTATCAGAGCTGACAACCCCTTTTTCTTGCTTGTCCACACTTGGGTTGAGGCAGAATCGCCTGGATGCATCTCTGCACCATGTTATGATGCAGAACGCACACGCACACAGTGCACGTACATGTAGGTGCACATGAGCTGGGCCCAGCCTCCTCCCTCCCCTGGTGTTTGATGTGGTCTTCGGAGAGCCCTGTTTAAAGACATTCTTGTGCAGCTTTGAAGTCGCTCCGTGCGTCCCGACAGAGAGCGAGCGGGAGGGGGAACAAGATCCTGGCCCCGCATACACACACTTACTTGCCATGTGTTGTACCTGTGAACTTGAGAACGTCATAGAATGGATGCTATTGTTTGTTTTTTTTTTTCTTTCTTGTAAGATACGGGTTTATCCCCCACCCCCCACCCCCGCCGCCTGCCAATGCTCTGTGGTCGCTCTTGGCGAAGAGCTCGTCTTTAAACGAACTCCCCAGGAGCAGAGTTTTGATGTTGTTCCAGCCCTTTGTCGGACGCAGTGCGGAGCAGTACGTCTGGCGTTCTCAGACAAATGTGCCAAGTGTCACTACGGCCCCTCGCTCCACAAAGACGCCGTTGCTTCAAAGCTGTCGGCCGAAGACTCTCACGCCTTTCAGCCCCGCTCAGGTGGAGGCAGCAGCAGCAGTGCCTGTCTCCTGTCCCGGGGAGGCGTGTAAAGGCAGGGACGTGCAGCGTTAACGCCTCACGCTTCATTACAGAGGCGCCAATTACGCGTGTTCTCTCGGAGGTCGCCAGGTCGACGCATCGGCGTGTTCGCACGGCGCATATTATCAGTGAAGCTGTAACTGGACAACCTGCGTTTGCAATAGCGCCGGGGTCAGTGTCCACTGCGTAGCCGCTTTCCTTGTCATTAGTGAGCCGGGCCGCCATCAACCCCCCCGCTCACCCTTGCTCCATGGCAACAGCGGCGGGCAAACAGGAAGCAGCTGTTGCCAGGGAAACAGCCAGGAGGGCTCCGGCGCTACAGTGTGGCACAGAGCCCGGGTGAGGTAAGAGAGGAGAGAGGAGCGTGGCTGAGGTGCTGGAATCTAATTAGACTGTGACAGAATGAAAAGAGATATTTCCAGCTCGCCTTGACAGAGTGAGAAAATGTGCACGCATGTGTTTGTGGAGGCCTGCTCTCCGTGCGCAGATACTGTACCTGCGTCCGAGCCCGGGAATAGTCTGACTGACGCACGCAATGACAGACAAGCTTTGGAGTTCTGGCAGCCTGGCTGCTTCCTCCTCCTCCTCCTCCTCCTCACCCCCACGTCTGTCTTCTCCCCCGGCATAAAGCGATTGCATACGGATCTCGGTATAATCCGATTCTGCCTCCACGGGCCTGGAGGTTGGAATCGCTCGTCGCCGCAGATTAGCAGGAGGGAGAGGGAGTCATCGCTGTGGGGGGGATCAGCCTCTCGGAGGCCGAGGCCGCGCTCGCCCGTCACCGAGTGGAAGGGCTGGTTTTTGGATCAACATTAAAGCACCCACACGGGTCCTCTGGGTCTTTACTCAGCGCTGACATACGACACACACCTCTCCGAGCTAACAGGGAGGCCACCTGACTTTGATCATGAGAGGAGAAAACAAACAGGAATCTGTCATGCTTCTTACGCGCGCGCGCACACACACACACACACACACACACACACAAGCGCACGCAGGTGTGGCAGAACAAATAGAACTGTGGAATCAGATCCCTCCACCTGGAATGCCGAGCACAATGCATAATTTTCCTTCTGATCTCACGTCTCGTTCCTGCGTGTCGTGTTCCGTCCTCCTGCGGCGATATTAAACATCACGGTGGCACACAAGTCTGACATGTTGTTATTATTCTCCTCTCAGGTCAAGTGCGTTTGTTTTCTCTCCTGTGGGAGCTGAGCACGGTGAGAGAGAGAGAGAGAGAGAGAGCACACAGCTCCTGGATTTTTCCCTTGTCTTGGCAAAAAGCCTTTTTCCTGTCTCTGTGTATTTTTGCGTCTTTCGCTCGCATGGCCGCCGACCGCACTCTCGTTTTCGCCGCCCTCGTCCTGGTCGGCGCGCTGCTAAGCTTTCACAATGAATTTAGGGAGGAAGGCCCCGGGAGCAGCGGCTCCAGTGGCAGGATGCCGAGTCCGATACACTCTGGCTGCTGCTGCGCCCTCGGCAAAGGCAGACGCCGCGGCCCCCGAGGCACAGGCAGCTCTGCGTGAACAGATTTAAATGATGCGCACGGACAAACTACACGCGGCGACTCGGTGCAGCGCAGCCAAAATGTGAAACCCTCTCAGACTGTGGCCTCGGCGCGGACTCACCTGGCCGCAGCGTGGACGGGTGTGACAGAAGACACCGTGGACAGTCACGGGTCTCCACTGACAGCGGCTGTGCGGTCGCGTGATGTGCTGCTGTGATTCAAACCCAAAACAACTATAATGCTTCCTGTTTACAACGCACAGTCTGAGGCGTCATGTGACTCCAGTGGTTTTTTGTGGTGAGAATTTATCAATGAAGGCAATTTATCATGAAGCAAAACTTCAGTTTGTCCTGATGGTGGCGCTAGATGGGGTCGCTGGGGGGTCTGGGCAAAATCAAATTGAAGATCTGATCATTGTCCCGTCACCACCGAGTCTTTGCCTCGCTCTGTGTTCCCCATCTCTGTGCGGCGTTGTCTCACTGTGTCCCCCTCTGTCCGTGGCGTGGAGCTCCCACTCCCTCCCATGATTAACTGGAACCTAGACTTTCCGTTGCGACGCTGCCGGACCTGACACACGCAGCGCACCGGGAGTTTTCACAAGAGGAGTCATCAACTTTGAGTTGTGTGTGCGTCAGTGAGCGCTGTTGCTCAACCACCTCCAAAACCACAGAGCAGGCGGGCGGTGACCTCAGCCGCGTTCAGGTTTGTGCAAACCGCCAGAGGAGGAGGAGGCGGGTCAGAACCACGGAGCAAAGCTCAGAAGAACGTCCCGAGCGTGAGTCAGGAGGAGGAGAAGCTGCTCCCAGTGAAGTGACCCGGTTCTCCAGTTGTTCTACCAGAGTGTGGAATCCATTCATTCACATCCTGACGACCATCTCCTCTACGCATCCAACCTCCCCTGTAGTTATTTGAAGGCAAACTGTGCAACAAAGTGTTCTAATAATAACCCTATAAGGAACTGATTTTGTTCTGTTTTAAGGTCACTCGTGACTCCACATGGGTCATGGGTTTCTCGTCACTGGAAGTCACTGGAAGTCAGGGCTGTCTGTCACTTCAAACATCTTCACTTGTTGAAACTTAATCTAAACCTTTATGTTGATCAAGAGCGTCAGACACTTTATGAGAATATAAACAATCTGACATTAGAGGAGTGCTCTTCTTAGTCAGCCTAGTGTCTTCATGCCAGGTGAACCCCCCCCCCTTCTCTGCTCTGTCTGTGTCGTCCCTGCTCCCCTGGCTGACCCGGAGGACCACACGGCTGTCGGACCACCTCAGTGATGAAATCAGACCACCAGAGATGTTCAAGTGCAACGCGGAAACAAAGAGAGGCGAGCACTCGATGGAACCAGAGAACAGATGAGGCCAGGACACAGGGACAGTACCCAGCATTTCATGTTGCGCCCGTGCGTGTGTGCTTGCGTGCCAAGGGAGGAAATCAGCAGAGGACGGCTATAAACACTCAGAGGGGACGTTGTTCCTCTCTCTGAATGTGGTGATGAGCTGTTGAAGTTGTAACGAGGAAAACGCATCTTCTTGGAAATCGTTCATCATCACATAACGACCTACAGATATGAAATTAATAAAGTCAATCACATGCCGGCCCCGTCCTCTCTCTCCCTCTCCTGAATCATCCAGGCTACAGCTGCTGCCAGCCTCTAATGGCTTCCAGATCCATCTCGTCCTCCCTCCATCCCTCTTCCCCATCTCTCTCTCTCTCTCTCTCTGTTTCTCTGCAGCGTTTCAGACGAGCGGGCCAAAGTGGAAGTGGAAATCCGCTCTGCTTCAGCCAGTGAGTCAGCCAGCAGAGCGCCCATTTGAAAGAAAACCGCAAGCGGGAGAAGTAATGGATTTTGTTTTTCATAAATCACCGAAAAGGTTGTTGGGGAGGGGGGGGGGGTCTTTTTTTAAATGTATTCCAGAGGAAGGACTTTGATGAGTGTAGTAGTTAAAAATGTGCATTTATGCACAAGGGAACACATTCAGAGAAACACTGCTGGAGTTATTTACCTTTACTGGAAACTGAGAGGAGCCAGTGTATAACGACTGTGTAACTGAACTCTGTCTTTTAACTAGGGTGTGTGTGTGTGTGGGTGGAGAGACATTTATTTCTGGCATTTTCCACTGAATTTTTTTTCACTTTCATCAGAGACAAAACTGGTGTTTTTCTAATTTGTGTGTAAAGGGGATTTTTTTTTTTCAGGACTGATTATCAGAACGGGAGGGAGAACCACAGGCATCGCTCACGCTGTCACGTATTAAATGAAGCTTATGCGAGAAGAACCTCTTGAAATGAATCCAGTCGTATGTTTTATGAGTTTGAAAGAATCATAAACGACCCCTCATTATCATCCTCGTCGCTTCGGTTTAACTTTTGTGATGAATCCAGTTTATAAATGGAGCTGTTGAGTGGATTGATGATCCGCTGATGAACGCAGGGGGAAGGAAAAATAAAACCAAACTGAGGAAAATGACAGAAAATAAAAGCGGAATTAACAGAGTGGAACTAAAAGTCAAGATAAAGGAGGTTTGATAAGATGAACTGATTCCAAACACACGGGCCGTCTCCGTTCCGCCATTGAAGGTGACAGCCTCAAACACGGCCTTATATCAGCTCCCTGACATTTTAATGGCAACAACTGTCTTTGTGAAACTGGCTGGTTTCTACCACTGTTGTGATTACTCACTCTGAGTCAGCAGCAGCAGCAGCAGCCGCCGCCGCAGCGAGGCCCCATGTGCCACATACCACCACAGCCGCCCCGGCACAAAGAGCTCACTGAGACTGAGGCCTATCAATCAAGTGAGGTCACTGTGGTACAGCTGCAGGGGGGTGGGGGGTGGGGTGGGGGCTCGTTGTTTTGTTGTGCACTGTTGTGTTGTTGCGGCCGGTGACATCATCCTTTGCAAAGTCTGTCATTAAAGTGTGATAAATATCCACAGAGCAGGGAGGGAGGGAGGGAGAGGAGCTGGGCCCCCGGCGGGGGCGGGGGGGGGCAAACGGCCCCTGATGGAGGGCTAAGGGTGTTATTGTGTGGTGAGGGTGCTGGGGACAGTCCCACGCTGATGATCGGTTAGTGGGACAGAAGGGACACTTCAAGGACGAAGGGGCGGCCGCACATAAGAGCTCACATAAAAATAGGAGAAGAAAGTGGAGCAATAAAAATGTGCGGTCCCCTCTCGATGAGGTTTTAAGCACTTTCCATTATGGGCGGCGTTTGAGGAGCCCCGTCATCAGTTTACAGGCGCTCGTCAGCAGGTTGTTGTCACACGAGACGAAGCCTGGCCACTTTCAAAGGTTTCAGTGTGTTAGCAGACGTCCACTGACTCATCTCTCACCCTCTGCAGTGCCCGGCCTGCTGCTGCTGCTGCTGCTGCTGGAGTCTGTTTAGCACCCTCACACATGCACGCTCACAAGAACAAACCCGGGGCGGCAACAGCGAGGGTTTGCTCCTGCAGCGGTTCAAGTTGATTTTTTTTCCCGCTCCCTCCTGCTACCAGTCGTAACTTGCTATCTCCTCAGAGAGGGGAGAGCCTCTCACACTCAGGAGGGCCTGTTGAAAGTGTGACGGGGCAATCTGCCGTGGAGGTATTCCAGCTCTGAGATGCCAAAGGGGGAGTGCCGTTAGAAAAGAAAAAGTGATGACTCATTAGACTTCCCAAAATCCCCCTTCCTCCCCCTTCCTGCTTTACGGGAAAGGGAATGCTGTCTCTCTCTCTCTCTCTCTCTCTCTCTCTTTCTCTCGCGCTCGTTCATCTCCCTGACAGGCAGCCGGGTCAGGGCCCGGGCCTGGGTTAATGTTTGTCTGTGGGATTGATTGTTGTTCGCCCCTCTGCGGCGGCCAACCCGCCGAACACGTCTAATTATGTGCGGCGGACGTTTGAAAGTTTGTTAGCGGCGCGGGGGAGGATGCGAATAGACGGAGAGCGGCGGCCTGTGAACAGAAGAAGCTTTTGTTCTGCGTCGTTTCCAGGACCCTTTTTATGCCGGTGATTTACGCTGCTGGGGTCGGGATTTACCAGCTGCCAAATGCATCCGCGGCTCTGAAAGGGATTAGAGGACCACTTAAAAGAGCTCTGAATCAACCGCACTGTTTAAAAAGGATTCCATCAGCTGTTGTCGCGTTAGGCCCGTGCACTCTGTGGAAACAGCTCCATAAACTGTGCGTGTGCGTGTGTGTTGAAAACTCCAGGGGCTGCGTTTTAAGCCTGGACGGAGCCGTTAGGAAACGGCCTCTTTGGCCCCCTCTCATTTCAGGGCCGACCCGGTGAATTTTCTGCCGTGGCTCGGAGGTTGTTGTGGTTGTTACTTGCATTGAAGGGGATTTTAAAAACAGTAACAGACAGGATGTAGAGGGGGAGGGGGAGGCCTCATGAGACTCATGAGTCTGTAAAAGCAGATTTATACCAAAGAAATCGACGTGTCCTGTCTCCGAGGAGCCACCACAGCGTTTGTTATCCATGTATTTATAGTTATTTCACCTAAATCCTTCAAATTTGTTATTTGTTTCATGGGGATTCTGCAATTTATTTGATTTTGAAGATAGTTTACGAGAAAAACTTAACTATATTTGTGACTAGAAAGTCACAAAGCACATTAATATGTATTAAACATCTCTTCTCTTCAACACGGCTGGTTCTGTTTTTTAAAAGCACACCGAATCAATATTTGGCTTCTGCTCAGCAGTGAATGTCAGTGAGTCATTGGTCAAACTGTCGAGTTGTTGTTGTTGTTGGTTTTTTTTTCTAAATTTTCATCAGTAAAGTCAGAGAACTGCAGTAGAAGTATTCCACAGATAAGTGAAAGCATCTGGCTCTTTGCCCGAGCTGAGTTGGGAGCCATCGTGCACGCTGACCTTCAGGGTTGAAAGGTCATCGCGTCAACGAGGCTCAACTCCTGCCTGACTCCTCCCTCTGTCGCACCTTTACCCGCCGTCCTGTAATTATCTCACAGACCCCAGGTGGAGCTCTTTGTCGGAGTGTGTGACGTCTTCAGCTTAACCTGTGACAGCGTCGGCCTCTTCAAAGAGCTTCTCGCTCCGCGGCGGCGATCCGAGATCAGAGGCGTGACACGTTCAGAGCAAGTCGAGGCCAGGGGGATGATGAATGCTTCAGAAAGGAGACAACGTGTGGGCTCAGCAGCTTTTCGCCGGTTCAGGCCCTCAGAGCCTGAGCCGAGGGGACAGTCGGTTCACCTGAGTTTGAATGCGCGACTGTCGATGCTGTCTGCGCCGATCAGCCTCAGCTTCGCGCTGACGCCGCAGGAGCGTTCGCAACAAGTGTGCACGCGGAACAATGCACGTCTGGGTTACCAGCGGAGAACATCTGGGAGGTGTTGACGTTAGGGTGGCGTTCTTTAGATTCTTCTACCTCACACGTCGGTAAATGGAGTAGAGACCAATCCTCAATAGCTTAGAAACAATTTTATACATTTATTTCTGTTGGGATGTAAAAGAATACGCTGCGAAACGCATCCACAGCGACACATAACGTATACATTTGGAGAAACATGTTGTTGCTTGTAATATTCCATCATCCATGATAAAAAAAAACGCAACAACAACACATGTGAATGCTCCATTTTATTTAATATGCAGAAGCTTTTATTCTGATTTGACTTTGCCCCCCCCCCCCCGGTTGGGTCGGCCGTGCTCTGCGTGCGCAGGTGAGTGCGCGGCAGAGCGAACCCGCAGTTTCACTTTAATATCCTCTGCAGGGTGATTTATGCAGACGCTGTCACAGTGTGTGTGTTTGTGAGGAGAAGTGTTTGCCCTGTGCGTGCTGGCCTAATTTGTTGCTCTGCTTGCCCAACTGCATGATGTGAATGAGGAAGGACAGAGAGAGGAGGGTGGGGGGGTGTGCAGCACTGATGAGGTTAACAGTGGAATTACAGTCAGGCCAGATGCAGGCGCGCTGATTGCTGTGGACAGGTCCAGTAAACAGTGGCTGCTGCTGCTGAGTCAGGGCCCGTGTCACAGTGGGTGAAGGGCCGCGGCTTCACTCAGGCCACACTTGTTGACTGGCCGCTCTCAGAGCCCGGCTCTGTAATTTAGGTCGTTAGGGAAGGGCATGAATTAAGCCGGCCTGGCTGCAGAACACCGAGGGGAAGGCGAGGATCGTCAGGGTGTGTTTGCTGAGAGTGTGCACATGCACATGCACACACACACACACACACACACACACACGCAGAAAACAGGGAAGTTGTGCAAGGTCCAAGGTGTGGTTGAAGCTTTTTTTTTTTTTTTTTTTGCTGGAATCTCACTCCCCACAAACTGCCTCGAGTGTTTTTAAGGAGGCCGAATCTGTGAGAAACACATGACTGGAGTTCAAATTCAGTTCCTGGGCTTCAGGAAGAGAACGGCAAAGTGTGGAGTGTGAGTCTCACTTCGACTGGATATGGAACAATGGCAGCAGCAGCTAACCAGTAAAGAACTGGAAGGACAAGGACACCACAGACCCAATGTGGAGACATTTTTTTTGGGGGGGGGTCCACAACAAATTGCACAAACTTCCAACATCCCAGCATCAAAACACTAAACTGTCCCTATCTGTCCCTTATTTTAAAATATAGACCAGGCTCCGGACTACAAGGGATAAATTAACCATCTAGTTCTATGAGAAGTATTTATCTTTGAGACAAATTGTGATTTTTCAAATGGCCTAATCATGTCAAAAAATTTCATTTATAATTCTGCAACAAAGTGAAATTAAATATGGCCAAAATGTGAAGCTGTTCCTGACCTAGCAGCTCTCAGTTACCACCCACTGACACTGATCCCTCGTCTAACTGGGACATCAGGCCCGGTTCTGTTAACCACACCCTGTTGCTGGGGCAAATCCAGCTGCCACCAGTGTGACCAGGCCACAGAGTCCGGTTCCACCCGTGGCACCGGAGTAGGGCACACTCTCTCTGAACAGGGTGTGTGGAGAGTGTCTGAAAAGGCACAGAGGGTGGAGGGGAGCTGAGGTGGAGCTGAGGAGGAGCGCCGTGCCCTATTGTCACAGGGAACCGTGGGTGGACGAGGTGTGTTTGCCAGCGTCTGTAACATGTGCTGGGAGGAGCAGGCTTAAGCTCTGGGCATCCAGCCTGTTATTAGCACTGCACGGTATAATTACTGCGCTCATGGCCACTAAATACAACAATATTCAGATTACTTTCAACCGCACGTGCAGAGGTGATATTTGCAGACATCACGTAATTACCCTGACGACAGCTTCGTGTTTTTCTGCCCTTTTTAGCCAATAAATAAAATAGACCTCACTTCCGTCGTCATGGTCAGGATCATTTGTGAGCTGCTGGTAATTATCCTCGATGTTCTCTGTTCGCTTTTCAGGTGCACCTCGTCCGTCCCTCTGTGCTGGATGTGTATCATGTGTCCTCGGCGTGTTGTTGCATGGGCTGAACTTTATTGTGGACCGAGGGACAGAGGAGCCGGGGCTCATGTTGCAGACGGGTGCACCTGATACACTCAGGGGGATTGGCCTTAATCACAGGGACACATGGAGGGACTCTCCCTGAGAAGAGGCACTTGTTACCAGTCCATTGTGACTCACCCACGCTGGCCATGTGCTGCCGGAGTGTGTGTGAGGGACTGAGGGTGAGACAGGCAGGAGCATGGGTAAAAACATGCGTGCGTATCTGTGCAGTGAGAGTAGAAGCAGGCAGAGCACACCTGGTAACGTGACAATGATGGAGTGTGTCTGCTCCTCACAGCTGATCCTCCTCCCCCTCCTCCTCCTCCTCCTCCTCCGCCCCTGGTTTGATGTTCCAGTGGGTCACTTGAAGAACAGAGTGGAGTTTTGACTCCCACTTGCTGTTGTCATGAGTCACACGGAGATCCAGATCGATAAGTGTAAAGGGTCGCTCGGTGCCATGTTGTGTAACACACGTACGTTCTTTAAGTGGCACAGACACAACAACCGCTGAGTCACCGGAGCGGAGCTGAACTAACCGGCGGAATATTCACTCGTGTCGGAGAAATGTGTTCGACACATGCTCGCGCAGCTCGGCTGGATTCTTAAAGACGGGCACGTTTCCCTGTGGGTCAACAACTCGTCTGGAGACCGGGACTGACAGGGGCCTGGGCCAGAGGGCTTTAAATAAATACAGACCATGTACCAGTGTGTTCCCAGTTCAAACAGATGACCAGGAGGTTTTATTATTGACTACCAAAGAGATAAATCTGTGGTTTGTCTCTGAGACCGACAGATCCACCCCCATCTCCGGGTTACATGTCTAAACAGCCTGTGCCTGTGACCTCATGTCTAGAATGAGGCTTTCTGATCAGACTCCTGGTGTTTTTCACCTCCAGCCCCACGCCCCTCCTTTTATTCCTCGCCCGTCCACCTCTGCTCCGCGGTTTTGTTGTTTTCCTTTCCCTCCGACACCTGGGAAGGCTGAGGGGGAAACAAACTGCTGCCAGCATTCCGGCACATTCCTGCTGGAAATGCCTGGGCACGGACGCACATCACTGGCATTCCTTCATTTAAAGCTGCAACGTCTCTTTGTCTCCCACGACCACACCATCGTTGTAAACACACGTCCACGAGGCGGTCTGGAAGGGAATGGGCTCTTGTTATTTGTGTGTGGTTGGTTCCTCTGCCTGGTGATCAGAGCAACTTCAGCTGACAAGCGTGAGGACGGCTGTGTGGCAGACGGTTGAACATCCAAATGAAGCAACCAGAAGCAAATTGCATTTCTGAGTTAATTCTTAATTCTTGTTGTGTGCGGAATGCAGATCCATTGCTCGATGCACTTAAAGAATTATTTTTAAAAAGAAGAACTATCCCTGCCATTTTTTTCAAAACAAGAAAACCACAGCCCCAAAAAAAAAGCAATAATTACTCAATCTAAGCTTCTGGCCCGCCCCCCTCCACCCTTCCATTTCCCCCCAGAGACGCGTGTGTGCGTCAGTGAGGGGTTGGATAAGAGGAGAAGTAAAGCCTTTTGACTTTCAGGAAGGAAACACATCTGGGGAATAAGGAAAGAGAGAACGGGTGAAAAGAGGAATTAGATTGGAGGAAGAGGAGCTGGCCAAAAATAGTCAGCCTCCGCTTGAGCCTTGCCAGAGCCCCTGCACCACACCTCCTGCCGCTCAGGCATTAGTCAGCCCTGACCCATCCCTCGCTGGGTGACTAAGTCCTCCACCGAGCCCCCGTGTCATGAACCTCACTTCCTACCAGGTGTCTTCATCTCGTCTGGGGTTACACAATGTGAGACCCTGAGTTCTCCTGAAGATATACACAGCTGCCCTTTACACTGGAGGGAGTGTGGGAGCGTCCAAGAGGCCGGAAACCCTTCAGTGGAATGAGAGAAATTCAACCAGCATCACCATGAGTGAAGAACCATTAATAATTATGCAACAGCCGCTCGGCAGAATGAGCAAACATTCTTCCTGCGAGAAAACCACGTTGACAAACAGGATCTCCCGCCACATGAATACGGTGAAGCCGGCGATGTTGTGACCCGACCGGTTTCTGATGGGAAGGACCGGAAGTATGGTAAATAATTCATCTAAGGCCGCTGAGGGGATGGACGCCGTCACCGGCACGGCCACGGCAAACAGGAAGCGGTGGGCAGTGTTTCACTGTAATTGGTCACAATAGTTTGAATTGTGGCTTCGGCCATGAAAGCAGGAAGGTGTCACGTGGTCAGGGAGATATGGAGATTACCAAGAAAAGGGAGTACGTGAGTGACAGCATGTTGGCGGCATGAGGCGGCCTCCTGACAGGAAGCTGCTTCATCACAAACCAGTGTGAAGGGATCAGTTTAACCACATGCGGAGGCCGTCTGATAACACCTCACACTGCGTGGGGGTCCCTATTGGAAAAAACTCAAACAGTGGAATGTACACATTCCAGAAACACATTCAAAAGAAATGTGATGTTTTCTGTGGAATAAACGTCAAATACACATTTTATTTCGTGAAGTGAATGATTCATTTACTATTCCCTTGGTTGTAAAATATCTGACTGGTAAGAGAACATGTCTGAACAAGAAACACCTGAGACACAGGGTGTAGTCTGAGCTGCCAGCTGTTCATCAGCTTGTTTTCTATCAAGCTGTTTGTCAACTAGAGCCATCCAGTGGTGCATGATGGAACTCGGAGGGTGTGCAGCAAAACAGGCAGGCTTTAGGGTTTAGGGTATTATTATTATTCTTTCAATAAACCTGGTAAAAATTGCTTGTAGCCGATTTAGAATCATCAAAATACACAAACAAACTAACTAGTACATAAACCAATAAATGAAAAATTTCCTCTCTGGAGATGTTTGGATTTTTGTGCTCCGAGTTTAAACAATTAAAAATCCAAACGTTCTGCTCAACAGCTGGCGTTCGTGGTCGCGTCCCCAGGAGTGGCTGGAGAAAGAGGAGGACCTCAGGCTGAGGAGACACAGACAAGACAAGTCCACTCGGTTCCTCGACAGTAACATAAAAAGGTCATGTCAACATTGGAATGTTTTGGATAGATCAGTTGGCTGTTTGAAGGCCAGAGGTGCTGATGTGATGTGATGTCTTAGAGTGAAAGGTCATCGGTTCAAAAGTCCAGGAATTATTGATTATTTCGTTCCTCATCAGTTTATAAATAACGCTCTAAATAAACAACAACATGAAAATAGTCGTTGTCGTGTCAATTATCAGTATTGTGATTGTTGTTCTCGTCATTCTTAGTACTTGTACTGTCATTATCATGATGCTGTTGTTGTTGTTGTTTATTCCTTGTTTCCAGACACGCTGACCTGAAACCCCCTCCGTGTCCATGGTAACGCCCGGGGTACGGGTGCCTGCTCGGGATATAACCGGGGAGGGGGTGAAACGCGAAGCGGCCGCGGCAGCAGCGGGAGCCCGTAGATAATGACTGACGTGGAGAAGTGCCGGAGCCGAACTTCAGAGGAGTGAGGGACCGGAGCTGGAGACCTGCCCGGCCGCGCGTGTCTGACCGAGCTCAAAGCTCCACGATGAGTCTGGACAAGGCGCAGCTCTGCGACTCGCTGCTAACCTGGGTGAGTCAGCTAGCGGGGGGCTAACAGGTGGCAGCAGGTGGCCAACTAGCCAACCGGCTAACTCGGCAACAACAATGGCGTCGCCTGTGTGAGTTGGAGCTCCTCACACTCGACTTGTTTTCGTCCGGCTCGCCGGAGCAGGAGGCTCCGGGAGGCACCGAGAGGCTCCGAGGCTAACCGTGGCTAACCGTGGCTAGCCGGCGGAGGTAACTCTGTGCCCCCTGCGGTGGTAACTCGTTTTCAGCGCAGACAAACCCGCACAGCTCAGTGGGAGCTGCGGGTCCAAGGCGGTGGGGTCAGGGTGTCCGGCCCAGCCACCGCCCAGACACCTGTTTGTCCTCACACAGGCCAGGGACGGATTAACCTGGACAGTCTCACCAGCCCTCAGAGTTCAAGGAGGTGTTCTTCATCATATGATAGACGTTTTAACTCATGGGGATGACATGTGGTGTCTCATTTTAAAATTTGTCCAGGGAATTATTTTTATATACGTTTGATCTCTTCCCCCTCTATATTAATCATGCATTTAACAAACAGTCCCCAGTATAAAAATATTTAGAAATGTATAACTAAATCATTATATCATTAAAATATTACCCGTATACTCTTCTTTGAAGTGCTTATTTTCTAGTTTTTCTAGCCCATATTCTCTTTAAATTAGAATCTGAGACTGTCACAGATATTAATTACACCCTTCTTGCTGATTCTGTAACGTAACAAACACCTGCAATCAAAGTTTTATGAGTCTTTGATCCCACTCTCAAAATGTTTTATTAATAAAGTTTGAGCCCTTCACGGTCACTCTATGAATTTAGTTCTTCATTACTCCCTTAATTTATTTTTATTTTAATAATCTAATGAAATGTATATGTTTGACAGCGGTTTCCTTTTTTAATCAGTTCTAATGCCCCCTCTCTCAGTTGCAGACGTTTCAGGTGCCATCGTGCAGCAGCAAGTACGACCTGGCGAGTGGAGTGGCCATTGCACATGTGCTGCACAGAATGTAAGTACAAAATCTATCCACAGCTGATTTGTATGGAGTTTTATTTTTTGTACTCTCATGGAAATCCAGCCAGGACCTGCTCCTGTTCATGTGCGTCATGTGATTTTCGCTCATTTGCTTTGTGAACTGCATTGAGCCGGTATCTATACAAATATTAAATCACGTAATCACGTATTTGTATTAAAGCAGAGGTGTGATTCTTCACGTCTGTACCATGTGGTGGATGATTTGTGTTTCTCTGTGTTGCTCGCCTGCTGAGAAACACACAACTCAAATGTTTGCTGATTTTTAGGTCACTGAGCGTTTTCCCCCCCTCGTATGACTTTTAATGAACCGTTGTGCTCAAATGTCATCGCGCTGAGTGGAACAGAAGCACACAGCCTCTTTGCCCCGTGGCCTCCTGTGAATCTTGATGTCCACAGATGTGTTGTCCTTGTCACTGGAGCTCTCTTGTGCTCTCATTAACAGAGACCCCTCTTGGTTTAATGAGGCATGGCTCGGCCGGATCAAGGAGGAGAGCGGGGCCAACTGGCGCCTCAAGGTAATTTGTGAATCAACAAGATATGACAACGCACCTTAAAGCAGCGAGGAGGAACCAATATGTCCAGGGTTTGTTATTTTTCACTCTGTCATACATCCTGTTTTCTTCTTTCAGGTCAGCAACTTGAAGAAGATTCTGAAGAGCATGCTGGAGTATTACCATGATGTAAGGAAGATTTATTTTCTTGTTCAGACATGAACTCTGGAACCTCTCACCAGACTCACATCTGTCTCACCTGCCCTCTCTGTGAACAGGTTCTGGGTCATCAGGTGTCGGATGAACACTTGCCAGATGTTAACCTCATTGGAGAGATGGGTGATGTCACTGAGCTGGGCAAGTTGGTGCAGCTTGTGCTGGGCTGCGCCGTCAGCTGCGAGAAAAAACAAGGTGAGCCGCAGAAGAAAGAAAGAAAACCAAGCAGAAACACACCGGATTAACAAAGATGACTCACATGATCATCAGTCACAAGATAGACTGATCACATGTTACATTCCAGACACCACTTTACAGATAATAATTCAAAGGGTGTTGTGTTTTAATATTTATAGATGACAGCTTAATATCAGGGATGGTTATTTGAAGATCGTTGGTGCTCTCAGCTCCACTCACAGGTCTGTTACTGTCTTCTCCTGAACACAGAGCAGATTCAGCAAATCATGACCCTGGAGGAATCAGTGCAGCACGTTGTGATGACAGCCATTCAAGAAGTGAGTGTCTGGACAAACATTAAGCATGAGGAAAAAATACTATCCATTCCAAACAAAGCTAGGAAATGTGATTGATCCTATGACTTTCTTATAGCTGTTTATTTTTACTGTTTTAAGCTCTTATCAAAGGAGCCCTCATCTGAACCAGGGAGCCCAGAGACCTACGGAGACTTTGACTACCAGGTGAACACTCCCACCGACCCTCCTCCCCCTGGGGCCTGTTTTTAAAAGAAATGTTTGGAATTGGTCCTGCTGCCGTGAACACAACGTTATGGGGAAACCGTGACGGTCCATGAAATGTCCTCAACGTTATAATGAGTATGATTGAATGGCCCATCAGTACGACCAGTCACACCACGAGAACCGATTCTCCCGAGCTCCGGGTCTCATGTGTCCGAAGCGTCGCTCAGATGATTTAAATTATCAGCAGTGATGCGTGCAGAATGTTTCAGTGCAGGAGACAGTGACTGATGGAGAGTTCCCCATCTCTGTCCTCAGGTTAAAGACTGATGGATTATAAGACTTAATGTTTGAGAGACGAGCTCATGTCCACTGGAGCTTAAAACCCCAATGTCTGAGATGCAATTTGAGCATGTGAATGAGGGAATTATATGTCCCGTCAGATGACTCCTCCAGGCTCAGCTTAGAGGAGACAGTCTGAGGAGAAACCTCCAGGAAGTGAAACATTAATTGTGTTGATTAGAACTTTCCTCGTCTCAGATTTAAAGACTCAACAAAACCTCCTTTCTGGAAAACAGCCCTGCAGCTGTTATGTCTTAATTTAAATTATTTGATAGAGTCCATAATTTTCATTCCAGCCTACTGACGAGTGAGAGATCTCCTCTTTCTCTGTCTTGTGTGTTTGCAGTCCAGAAAGTATTATTTTCTGAGTGAGGAGGCAGAGGAGAAGGAGGATCTGAGCCAACGCTGTCAACACCTGCAACATCAGGTTGGTCTTTTACTTATTTTGTTTAATATTTCCTTAAAATAAATTGAATGCTGCTTCTTGTTCTCTTATTGCACATGCAATCAAAAACAAAATGGCCGCATTGTAATGTGTTTTTGAAGTGTAACAATGGTATGTCAAAAGCATCATGTTTCACCGGCTGAGCGCTTTTAATGTGAAACTGTAGGGAATGTTTGGTGACTTCCTGCGGCTCTGATGTGACCGAAGCAGAATAAACGGTCAATTTTATTATAGATGAGATGAGCCGCACAGTTACGCTGGATTCAGAGGTCGTTGCACTTTGTTAAGACTGAGAAGTAGTATTGTAAATATGTACAATGTACATTTGCACAACTGAAATGAACAGTATGTGCATGTGTAAATGTATTTCAGTTCAGCAACGCACTCTTCTGATAACCACAAATCATTCACTTTAATGATGAGAACAAATGATTGAGTGTAATTAAATTGAGTGGATAATGGTAAACTATCGAGCATGGCATCAGAAATGGGTTTGATTCCATGAAGTTATTTATAGTTTTTAAATGTTGATCCAACAAAGGCATCAGTTGTTGAAATGTGTTCTGCTCCGTCACTTATCGATCAGACTTCGTGTTCCCATCCCTTGTTTTTTGCACCTCAGGCTGAGGAGGGTTTAATTTAGGTTGTTTTTTTTTTTTTTTTTAAAGAAGTCGTTGCGTAACATCAAGATAGAACTGACACATTGCCTCGGGATGGAGCTGCAGCCAACAATAATTTGTGCTGCTCTCAGCCCACCTGTTTGTTTACTTACTTAGCCCACGCATTAGGCATTAGTCATTTGTGTTGTTTTGAAAGCTATTTACTGGTCCTGTGCTAAAGCGTGCAATCTGTGCTTAAAGTTCAGTGGACGGTTTGCCTGTGTTCAAACTGGAAAGATGTCCAGCAGGTAAGTTCCCCTTTTTAAAACCGAAACACCAGATTCTTTAACTGCCTCACACGACTCTAAGCTGCAGACTCAGCCCTGAACGCAGAATCTTTCTACCCTCCAACTATAACAGTATAACGCCACAGACTCAGTGAGCTATGCGGATTCATCCGTTTACATCACGAGGGTCCTGTTTTCACCCTAAGGCTAACGCTAACAACCCCACTATTGAGAACGTTCCGTCTGTCTGAGTCCATGGCACACCAGCTGACTAACAATCTTTATACGGCTGAGCGTGTGAGCTGTTCTAGCTCCTCTTTGCAGGAAAGGTGGTGAGTGCGAAGCCCCAAATCAGCGTGGTTCCCGTCTGAGTTGGACCCGTGCTTGCACAGAGCCTGTTTTTGGACCATGTCCTTCTGTAAATCAGAGCTGAGGACAGCCTCTGTTTTTCTTTCCTCCCCCTGTGTAGTTGTCAGTGGCGCTGGAGGAGAAGTCAGCCCTTCAGGCCGAGACACGAGCTCTGAAGGAGAAGCTGAACCGGCGCGACTCTCTGGACACCTCGTCCACTGCCATCACTGGCAAGAAGCTGCTACTGCTGCAGAGCCAGATGGAACAGCTCCAGGAGGAGAACTACAGGTACGCGCACACACACACACACACACACACACACACAGAGTACTGGGATGTAACACTGGTCAGGTTTTATGTAAAAGACATGTTGTTTATCTCCCTGGAGAATCTCCTGCTGCCTCGTTCAGAAGTGAAAACATCTGTTGTTTATTGAGTTACACAACCCCCTGCGTCGTGTGTGTATCTCAGACTGGAGAACAGCAGAGATGACATGCGTGTGCGGGGGGAGATTCTGGAGCGGGAGGTGGTCGTCCTGCAGCTGCGGAACGAAGAGCTGACCAGCTTGGCGCACGAGGCCCAAGCCCTTAAAGACGAGATGGATATTCTCAGGTGCGACCTCCTGACCTAAGCTGCACCGTAAAGTCTTAAAGGAAATAAAATTCTCTTTAGACTCAGGTAGATTTGTAACTTCTGAAAATGTGATTGATTCTTCATTTCTTCCATTTCGTTTTGTGCAGAACGTGTTCCTCACTGCCACATTGTTCATTTTCATCTGCTGTTTTATTGACGATACCAAAAATGGAGGTTATCACCAGCAGTAGTTGGTTTATTATCATTTTACACTCACAGAAACAACTCCCACACTGCCCACACACAGACGTCCATTAGCTCCTCTCTCTGACATCTGTGTTGGTGATGTGAATTTCATGCGTCGACACTGGCGTGCGTCAGTTTTGTTTTCAGCAGATAAGCACATAACCACACGGATGTATTGTGTTGACCTAAAAGTCATATTCCTGAGTTGTTGCTCAACACTCCCCCCCCTCAGGCATTCGTCGGACCGGGTGAACCAGCTCGAAGCGCTGGTGGAGACGTACAAGAGGAAGCTGGAGGACCTGGGAGACTTGCGCAGGCAGGTGCGCCTCCTGGAGGAGCGCAACACCGTGTACATGCAGCGCACCTGCGAGCTGGAGGAGGAGCTCCGCCGAGCAAACGCCGTCCGCAACCAGCTGGACACCTACAAGAGACAGGCGAGCAGAGCGCCGCGTGCTCCTTGCGTGTTGATCTCGGGCGCTGTCGAACGCGGCGCCTGGCCTCGGCACGTGTTGTGGAGAATGTTGCACTTTTTATTGAGTGCTCTTGCCAACACAGACTGTTGCTGTGCTCTCTGCCTTGCAGGCTCATGAGCTTCACACCAAGCACTCAGCGGAGGCCATGAAAGCTGAGAAGTGGCAGTTTGAGTACAAGAACCTTCACGACAAGTATGACGCACTGCTGAAGGAGAAAGAAGTGAGTTGGGAGAGCAGCAAGTCAAAGTTGAGATGTGAATGAGAAGGGCCGGGGGGGCGGGGTTCATGCTGCTTTCCTGGGTGTTTTATCAGCTTGGAGCATGTGGATGAATGACCTCGTCTGAAATCTTGGTTTTGCCGTTAGTAAAATCAGCAACAAATCTCGAACTTCCTCATTTTTAAGGAGTGGCTTAGAAACCGTTTGAACACGCAGCCTGGTGATCTTCATCCATCTAAGGCATTTCATTATTTTACCCGTTCCCGTTGATCGTCATTCGGACTTTACACAAGTTTTCAGTTGCGTCCTCAGTTTCCGCAGGCCGGCCATACCCTGGCTGTTGTGACCGTTACTGTACGCACGCTGCTGCTGCAGGAGGAGCTGAGGAGCTGTTGCCAGGCAAATATTGTACTATTCTTCAGTGGACTCCCACGTCCAGTGTCAGTTCTAGCACCTTCTGCAATCTGACAGCAGTGATTAATGTCCTTGCTGACTGGTGGGAGTAATTAATACACACTGTGCCGGCGTGCATTTACATTCACTCCATCCATAACATGTTATAAAACAGCATCGCACGTGTTGAGAAGTAAATGGTAATGAATTAACAATAGTGATTATTTCTTTACAGATGAAATGAAAAGACACATTTTTTAAAAACGATACAAGAATTAAGGGAAAGCATATTTATTAAACTGCGGCTGAATAGTCGAGGCCCTGTGCAGAGGAAATCCTTTCTCTGAGGATGTCAGGTTGCGACCGGACACAAATAGCGTCAGTGATGCTCATGTGCGCAGAGCACAGCCAGAACATGAGTGTCCTTCAAATGTGATTATTTAAAACGTCTGTCGCTGTTGTGCTCGGCTCCTCAGCGTCTGATCTCTGAGAGGGACACGCTTCGGGAGACGAACGACGAGCTCAGGTGTGCTCAGGTCCAGCAGCGGTGTCTCAGTGGAGCTGGTGAGTTGTAACTCGGCTCAGTGTGTAATTAAAAACTGAACAGGTTGGAATCTGTCATATTCAATAGCAATAACAAATCAGAAGTGAAAACTCTCTCTCCCTCCACAGGAGGCCTGTGTGACAACGGTGACCCAGTTGGAAACCTCGCTGCAGAGATCATGCCTGCTGAGCTCAAGTACGTATTTATTTATTCTTCTGCCTGTCAGTGTACGAGCTGTGGTGGAACAGATGAGACTCGCCCACTCACACCCTACACTCATCTTCTCTGGCCCGAGATAAACAACTCGTCCGAAGTTTATTTTTAGAACTTGAATGCGCAGTTGGCCCCTGGAATAGCGAACACATGGCGGCACATTCGGCCTGGACGTTGTCAGTCAACGGGCTCGGCAGGGTCGTCTGTATCCACCGCGCTCTCACCCACTTTGTCTTTCTTCCCATTTTCTTTCTTCCTCCTCCTCCTCCTCCCTCACCTGCGACAGGGAGACAGTGGTGCGTCTGCAGAGTGAAAACAAGATGCTGTGTGTCCAGGAGGAGTCATACAGGCAGAAACTGGTGGAGGCGCAGGCTGAGCTGGAGGAGGCTCAGCGCTGCAGGAACACCCTGGAAACTCAGAACAGGTACGTCTGTGTTTGTGTCCTTCCACACACTGTCCAACTCTGTGCTGAGTCATTTCTGAGATGCCATATTGTGTGTTCCTGGACATGGAGCAGGTTGTTTGGCTGACAGTAGGAGTGATATCTGCCTAAATGTCAACTCACCCTCTGGACTGTGTGTTCAGCTGAGCTGTGTGGGCTGCACTGGAGGACGGACAGCAGAAAGCCAGATTGTCCCTTGCCTGTGTGTGTGTGTGTGTGTGTATATATGTGTGTGTTTACATGCCGGTGGGCATGTGGACATGTGGGTGGACTTTGCGTGTGTATTACAGCACCAGGCTCAGGGTGTGGGAAGCATCCTCAGCAACAGTAACAGGAGGAGAAGGGGGGGAGTGAGTGTGCTCAGTGTGGAGGAGCAGGGACAGGCCGGGCAGCACACTCGCTGAGGATTCATGCAAACATCTTCTACACAGTCAAACATTCTCCTCTCTCCTCGTCTGTTTCTTCAGGTTGAACCAGCAGCAGATCTCAGAGCTGCGTTCTCAAGTCGAGGAGCTCCAGAAAGCGCTGCAGGAGCAGGACAGCAAGAATGAAGATGTGAGTGGAGCGGGAGCTGCCTCTTCTTCCTGTTCCTCCTCCTCCTCCTCCTCTGCCTTCTTTAGTCACTTCACACTCAGAAACTTTTCTCAATCCTAGTGTTCAGATCAGACACATCTTGGTCATCGGGTTGATAATTATGATGAAATGATCTATGGAGCCCACTCGGCCGTTAATGATTGCAGTGTTTTGACTTGGATTCATGTTTTGTGGGACTTTAACTCGTGTGTGCTGTGGTGATTCACCGTTAACACCTGCCCCTCTCTGTCTGTCTCTCTTTGTCTGCCCCCATGGGTCAACTCTGCCAAAATCAGGCCATCGTAAGTACGGCCCACCCTCTGTCCAACTGGCCCATGATTTAACTCTTTGACAGCTTGGCTTTACATGCTTGCACCACGTCTGTGTGTGTGTTTGTGTGACATTTAGAAAACCTGTTGCCTTTTCATTTGTGTTTGTCCCATCTTTTTTTTTTTTCTTAGTCCTCCTTGTTGAAGAAAAAGCTCGAGGAGCATTTGTAAGTACAAATCTCACATCGCGTGGTTTCTCCCTGTGCGGCCCAAACGTGAGCTGACGCACACTCCGGTCACGTGATTGTTGCAGAGAGAAGCTCCATGAAGCTCACTCAGACCTTCAGAAGAAACGAGAGGTCATCGATGACCTGGAGCCCAAAGTGGACAACAGCAGTAAGTCGTCTGTAGGGAAACTGAAATCGTACCTTCAAGCTCTTTGCTGAATCATCGAGCAACACTTGTTTGGTCTATTTCTCTCCGTCTCAGTGGCGAAGAAGATAGACGAACTCCAGGAGATCCTGCGGAAGAAGGACGAGGACATGAAGCAGATGGAGGAGCGGTACAAGCGCTACGTGGAGAAGGCAAAAACGGTCAGTCCACCTGAGCACAGCAGCGTGTCCTCAGTGCCACACACTGATGGAAATAAAAAGATACCAGTATGGTTTTATTCAGAGCCGTTCTCTTCTGTGCAGGTGATCAAAACCCTGGATCCCAAGCAGCAGCAGGACGCTGGGACTCCTGTCATCCAGGCTCTGCAGAACCAGCTGACCGAGAAGGAGCGACGGATCCACCACCTGGAGGTCAGAACCGTTTTAATGGAGAGACGCAGTCAGGTGTTTCCAACTCTGCTAATGGGAGTTGACTGGGACGCTTTGAAAACCAGATGTGGAGAGACTGTAGTTTCCCGTAGTGGCAGAAAAGGAATGCACTCCGATTGTTCTGTGCGTCCTGTTAAAAGTGTCTCGACTGCGTTCTCACGACTGAAACGTCAACAGCCGGTGACATCTGTCCTCGCTTCTGTGGACTCCCATGTTTTTAAATTCACAAGCAGATCTCACAAATGTTTCCTTCCTGCAGCACGACTACGAGAAGAACAGAGCCCGGCATGACCAGGAGGAGAAGCTCATCATCGCTGCATGGTACAACATGGTGAGTGACAGATACACAGACACATGACGGTGGAGAGGCCGTCAGGGCTTTGAAGAAGACTTTGTGTTCCTCAGGGGATGGCGCTGCATCAGAGAGTGTCCGGCGAGCGGCTGGGACACTCCAACCAGAACATGTCCTTCCTCGCGCAGCAGCGGCAGGCCACAAACGCCAGGAGAGGCCTGACACGGCATCACCCAAGATGAAACGGACAAGAAGATGGACTGCTCTGTGACAAACTTCTGAAACGTTGCCTCGATGCCTTCTCTGGATCGCTCAGAGTATTCCTCCGTGCTGCTACTGCTCCCTGCTGGCTCTTAATGGTACAGGATCTTTTTTTTTAAAATTTCCTCTGCAGAGCCGCAGCAGAGAGACTCGTCTGGGTTTGACTAATCCAGAGTGAGGAGGAGTTCCAGAGCCTGAAAAGAGGCTGAATCACCTTTTAAGGTGACTTCTGTTTCCTCTTGACTCTCTGACACCCTCTGGTTTATTTTTAGCTCTCTTTTAAATCTTTTTTTTAAAATATCTTTTATGTGGATCACAAGCTAGTTTTGTCAAGGTTACTATTTAGACCTGTTAGACAAGGGCGGAGTTAATTAGGGTTAAGAAGCTACTACAAGTAATAGACTGAACAGAAAATGGTATTAGCTGTTAGCGGCACCTCTTTGGTTTTGTTTATCAGTTTTATTTTTGTCTGTGTGTGTTGAGACCTTTTTTTTTTTTTATTTGGTTTGGTTTTAGAATTTGAAGGAAAAAAATGTCAAGACCGTGAGGTTTGTTTTATGGCTATAGTCTTGTTTTCCTGTTTTTCTCTAAACATAACATCCGTTCCAAAAAAAAAAAAAATAATAATTCTAATTTTTTAACTGGTTACACCAAAGCACTTTCTCTTTGGGAGGGTGGGTTCATCCAGCAGCTCATCACATGGCCTGCATGGAAATATGGAAGAAGTCTGGAATGCTATTTCTGTCTAATTTGGTTAGGTTCGTCCTCAGTCTGATGATGTGACTTTTGTTTCTCGTCCTCATTCGTTGATGATTATTTTTTCCTCCTCTCGTGGCCTCCTCCCAAAGATTTGAGGCAGGATGTCGGTTGTGGGTTGGACCTAATTGCACTCACCACTTTACATTGGAACACTATGTGATCGAACCCCTGATTATAACACTGAGATAGTGACAGCTTGTGGTCGCCGGTGGCCTCGTTGAGGGTTCAGCTGAAATGGAAGGAGCTGGAATTCTTTTGTCGTCTGTTGACTGGAAGTCCGAAGCAGATGCAACGGACCTGTCACGGTCCACTCTGCGTCTGCCTTGGTTCATTCTTTCCCTTTTCAGCAGAACTTTTTGATCGTCCCATATCAGAGCTGCTGTTTTTGTGTCTTCCACTCTGTCCTGGTGAACAGTCGTGCTGTGATCTACAGGGACCAGACTCCTGCTGCTGTGCACACACGTCTTACACTGGGGGTTTGTTCTTTTGAGCTCATATTCATGGTGTCATGTTGTTTTCTCTGCTGCACACTTACCTGGGTGGAGGGTTTTTTGCTTGTCAGTGTGTGTATCGTGACGGCCTCGTAGATTACAGCCAGCTGAGCTTCACACAGGGATATGAGTCAGGTTAAAGTCTGTAGTTCTGTACGCTCTAATTTTGCACAACAAATAAATGGGATCTCAAGAAAGGGTTCCGCTGTTTTCTTTGTCAAACTGTAAAATTCACTAATGAAGTTTTCATTAACACTTCTTCAGGAGAACCTGAGACTTGATGTGATAATGTTCTTCGAGCCTAAAGGTCAAAGTGGCGAGTCAGACTTCACACTCTGAAGTGAAAGTCTCGACAGAACGCTCGAGGGAAAGTGTGTTGGCGCCACTTCCAAACAGACCATATCAAGTGTGAATGTGTTGGTAACTGATGTTTGTTGAATCCATCACCGCATTCTTATAAAACAAATTTTCTCTCTTGAAAACAGGATGCAATTATCCAATTGATTGTGTTTTCATGTGAAAACAGACAGTGGAGCAAAAACGACGAACTTTGGAAAACAAACATGGAGACAAAAGAAGTTCAAGATTTAAACAGACAGAATCACTGCTGTTATTGCTCCAGTCTATTTGAGTACACACAACTCAGCTGTAGCTCCATTAAACAAATGAACCCCAAGTCCAGCATAGAGAGGCTGAGTGAATGTGGTCTGGACTCTGTGGAGGAGAGTCATGGTGTCAGAGACGCTGTAGAAGGACAGAACACCTGCCGGGTGGTCCAGATACACTCCCACTCTGGAGGACGGAGGATGTGACCCACGAGTACAGATGTCGTTGTGATAGAAGAAAAAACGGCCTTTGTACCAATGTAAGCCCCAAGATTTATCATTGCGTCCAAATTTACACGACCACCCTGCTCTGCTGATATCCTTGTACGCGACTGCAACATAAACTCCTCTCCCTCCTACTCCCTCCACCTCCCAGTAACAGCGTCCAGTCAGACTCTCTGTGCTCAGGACCTTAGGGAAACCAATGAATCTGTCTGGGTGATCCGAGTAAGACCGAGCTCTTCTCGTGTATGTTACTCTTCTGTTCCCCTCAGATAATAACAGACGTCTGTTGGCTGTGTTTGGGTCCAGTGTGATTTCCTGTGCATATTTTAAGAAGCCAGTTCTGGTCTTGGGCTCTGCTTGAGACAGAATTTGTAAAATGCCTGTCTCAGTGAGGATGTCCTGTAGTCGACCTCTGACCTGTGACACAGCTGCTGTCACGGCCTCATAGTTCCCCAGAGGATGGACCCTGATGCTGGATGAGTGTGTGGAGTCACTGAGTGGCAGTGAGGGGCAGTTGTGCAGAAACTGGATGGGATCCTCTGTGTGTGAGAGCTGCTCCAGCTCATCGTCTTCCCTCTTCAGCTCCATGATCTCCTGCTCCAGTCTCTCCTGAAGCTCTCTGACTTGACTCGCTTCAGCTTCCTGCTGGGATCTGATCTGCTGCTTCACATCAGAGCTTCTGTCCTCCAGCATACGGATCAGCTCAGTGAAGATCTTCTCACTGTCCTCCACTGCTTTATCAGCAGAGCTGTTGGTCTCCTCCTCCTCCTGTTGAAGCTGCTCCACATGTCTCCGTCTGTCCCGGAGTCTCCGGTGGATTGTTCGACTCCTCAGCCCGAGCTCCCTCTGCCTCTCTGCCCTTGCTGCTGCTGCTGTCACTGTGTCGTGGCCTTTATGTGCATCCACAGAGCAGAGATAACAGATGCACTGCTGATCAGTGCGGCAGAACATGTCCATCACCTCATGGTGTTGAGAGCAGATGTTCTCCTGGAGCCTCTTGGAGGGCTCCACCAGCTTGTGCTTCTTGAACGCAGCCGACTGTAAATGAGGCCAGAGGTGATTTTTACAATAAGAGACCAAACAAAACAAACAGGACTTGAGAGCTCTCCTTTTCCGCCCAGTGCAGACATCACAGGCCACATCTTCAGGCCCAGCAGAGCAGTGACCAGCAGCAGTGTCTTGGAGTCCAGTCTTCTTCAGCTCCTCCACTAAATCAGCTAACATGGCATTTTTCCTCAGGACAGGCCTCGGTGTGAAGGTCTGTCCACACAGAGGACAGCGACAGGTTCTCTTCTGGTGCCCACGGCCCCAGTCGGTTTGAATACAGCTCATACAGTAGCTGTGTCCACAGCCAAGCGTCACTGGATCCTTCAGTAGATCCAGACAGATCGGACAAGAGAAGCTCTCTCTGTCCAGCTGAATTTCTTGCAGCGCCATTTCACCAGAATCATTTGACAAAGAAAGTTTAGGTAAGTTAAGATAAGCTTAGCTGTTGTTGTTTTTTCTTGGAAAACCACTAAAACCCTTCTCAATAGCCCAGCTAGCTGTCGGTTGTCTTTAAGACTAGCTTTCCTCTGTTGTTGCTTTGATCTATTACACACACACACTATTAACTATTGCTATTAACATCAAAGTACATCATCTTAAAATATTCTTTGTACTTTAATGTTTAGTGGTTTCCCAAGAAACAATCCAAATGATGAGATTACAGTTGACAGAGAAGAACGGAAGAAACTAATGAAGACAATGCGATGAATGAGGTGGCGACAACACAACTATAAACAGGAAGCCAGCCCTCAGGATTGTGCACATATATGTATGTATATATACCAACACAGACACAGATACATGTATATTATATATAATACTGGAAAAATACGTGTAGTCCGTGTATGTGTAACAAAAATAAAGCTTTATTTATTTATTTACTTTTTTTAAATCTTCACCGTCAGTGGGTGGACTCCTGCTCACCGCGTGACGTCAGCAGAGTAAACATGGCGGACGGTGGGATGGAGGCTAACGTTAGCTTGAGGCGCTGCTGAAGTTTCGGGACTTTCAGAGGTTTTTTGGGTCTTTGGGCGTCGAGCTGAACACCGACCGTTCTATTAAACGCGCGGGGGGACCCCTGTCACCACAGCTGGAGGTTCCTGTTCAGTTTGACCCGTGAAGGCCTCACTCATCCGGGCGTTAGCCCGCAGTGTTCGCACGCTAGCACCCGAGCTTTTGTTTTTGTCCGGGCTGAGCTCCAGAGCCGTTCGCTTCTCTCTCGGACTCTTTTCTTTAACTGAGACTTATTTTTCAACAACACTGAGCTTCGGTCCACGCCCGCTCCAGCGAGTTCGACAATCCTCAGCCCTGCTCGTCCCGCGGCGTGTTTTTTTTTTTGTGTGTTCGAGGCTAACTTTGCTAACACGTCGTTTCTTTAAAGACTCCAAAGAATCTACTGGTTTTTCAGCTTCCGGAAAAACATGGATCCAACCCGCAAATCTGCAGCAGCATGCGGCAGCGGCGACTCCAGCCCCGCGTCCCCGTCCAGCAGCTCCGCGCCGGCCGTCTGCAAATCCCCGACGCCCGGGGCCAACGTGTTCGCTAACGACGGCAGCTTCATGGAGATGTTCAAGAAGAAGATGGAGGAAGAGGAGAGGAGGAAAAAAGAGACGACGACGACGCAGCAGCAGCAGCGGCGACAGGACACAGCTGGAGACGCCAGAGCCTCAGAGCATGGACAGACACCAGTGGAAAAGAAGCCCCCTCCAGTGACGAGCTTTGTAAGGGGTTCTGCCAGTTGTAAGATGAGATAGATCCACATGCATCCAAACGACAGCACCACACACTGAGTTACGCTTCCTCCACCCTGATCTAATGTCCAGCATGAGTCTTAGCTACACCTGCATTTTTGTACACTGTATACGTAGCCCACAGCAGATCAGTGCAGTCTAGGGATGCTCGTTCCTGATGGTTTCCCGGTGGTGAGCAGGACACACTATGTAGACCTTCTGCTCTGGTGTAGTCTCCTTCATTGGCAGGCCGCCTGCGAGAGCTCCTGTAACGGTTTCAGTCTTCTATCCCCTAACCCAGGTGGGGAAGCGCAGAGGCGGTGTGTTCCTAAAGACCGGCATGGTTGCGAAGAAGCAGAAACAGGACTCAGAGGTGAGTGGTGGTTCTGCTGTGGTCGGCGTCGGCCTGATCCGTGTGTTTTCGTGTTGACTCTGGTTGTTCCTCTCCCTCCAGGTTGTGCCAGGAAAGAGTGACGCCTGGTCAAAGTACATGGCCGAGGTGAAAAAGTACAAAGCCCACCAGTGCTGCGACGATGATAAAACCAGGCCTTTGGTCAAGTAGGCTCCACAGAGGTGAACGTTAAGCGACACTGCTAAGAGACGGGGGGCATCGCCTGGGAGGAGCGGGACACTCCCAACTCTCGTATTGACAGTTCAAGTGGACCTTCTCATTACGTCTTTCACAAACTGCTCATACCGACTCCCCTTTTTTTTTGTACCGTTCTTGTGTTGCTCATTTGTTCGATGTCGCTGTTTTGATCTGGTGTCAACAGGTGCTTCGAAAACTTGACTCTGATTTGTTCTTCAATCTTTTCCAATTTGTTAGGTTTTCGTTAGTGATTTGATTTTATGCCAAATCGATTAAATTCACATTGCCTATGTGTGCTCTGTAGTGCCTCAGTTGTGTTGCGTTTTCCCTCAGTTGCTTCAGCTGAGTCTGTCATGAAAGCAAAGATTTTTAATCAAGCCGGTTTGAGTTCTATACAGAAGAGAATTCATTCAAGAATTCACGTACAATGAAAAAGTTTACATCTTTCATTGGAGGAAAAAAAAAAGCTCAAATTCAACAATTTGCAGTTTACAATTCTTACAGGTATCAGTGATAATAACATGATAAAAACAGCACCAAATGGACACACTGACCATGCATCAGAGAGGGAGACGTACAAAGGCACGCGTTCAGCCCCACACACACGCACTCTGTCCCACACACACTCGCAGTAAAAACCCACTCACTCCTCCCTGTCCACAGTGATATAGGTCTATCTTGTAAACATTGACAAACAGCATTTGTCATTGCATTTATCAACTCTATGAAGAATAGTATTTAAAATTTATCAAACTGTTTAAAAAAGTTATAGTCAACTGTGGTATTCATGAAAACTTAAGCTGATCTCAGGTCAAGAGTCCCAAGTGAAGCCCGGTGCATCACTTGTCCCATCGTCTGCTGGGTGGAGGACTGTCCAGCTGCATCATAGCGTCTTCCTCTTGGCGTCTCCTCCCTGGCTCTGACAGGAATCTGGACAGGAATAGTTGATATAATCAAATTGAACAGAGACTGGAGGACAGCTGAATGACTCCAGGAAAGGGCATGCTGCAACCGACAGACGAGCAGAGGACAGAATGGGACAGGGCAGGAAAAAGGACAACCTAAGACAGAACACCTGAGGGGAGGAGGGAGTAAAGATGGAGCAGACTGTGAGGGCGGGGTCAGATTTTACCTGAGAAAGCGAGCTGCAAGTGAGGAGGCCCAGCAACCTGAGACCCTGACTGGAGACTCTTATACAGATCTGAGGAGACAGGACAGGGGGACGAGGAAGGGGAGGGAGGAGGGGGAGACATGGAAAGACAGATGGGGAAAGAGAGAGATAAAGGACAGATGATGACAAAGCCAGAGGAGGTGTGGACAACAGCAAACGTGTCCATTACAGGGTCGAGAGAAGTTTTGAGGACATGAAGCAAACAAAATGGAGAAATGTCAAACAGGAGAAAAATCACAAGCTTCGTCTGACACACGATGATAAACGCGTGATGCTTGGACACGAAACACAGAACGAAGCCTGAACAAGCAGCAGCAGCCCCCCCCCACACACACACAACAGTCTGGTTGTGTTCAGTCATCTGAAGACACACTGTTTCAGAGCCGTCAGTGTGGTTCTGGAATCAAAACCGAATTCATTGCGGTGGCTGGACATCATTTGTTTGTTTTCCGGTTGTGATTTATTTAGAAGCCAATCGGTTCCAGGCTTTAAACTCTTAAAGAAAATGATTGAGAAGTTTGTTTCTAGAACCAGAGACGTTTTAAACGCAGTTGCCTGCTACAACGACTAAACGGAATAAAGTGTGTCAACAATTTTAAATCTCTATTTCTCCGTCCTGCGTTCATCACTCACTCTGGGTCAGGGTGGAGAATGATGCATTGCTACTGGCTGTGGAGCCGCCGGCTGCCGTGCTGGAGCCCGCCGTCCCCAGCGGAGGCAGGTTCAGCAGCTGGGGGAACTGGAAGGGCAGGGACACTGGCACCAGGGCTCCCAGCATCCCGTACCCCAGGGTGAGAGAGGGGGACGAGCTGAGCAGACCGCCGCTTCCTGCTGTGGACACCTGGACACACACCAGATCCAGATCTTAAGAACTGTCACTTATAAACATCAACATTAAAAACTGGCCCAGTAGAATTATCACAAACTTATTTTAACAACTTGTCAGAGTTTGACCTGTAAAACTGAAGGTTTTGATAAATGAATAAAATAATTTTAAGTGTTAAATGACAAAAACAAATATCAAAATGGAAAAATGTTGCCATTAAACTATTCTGGAGACTGATCACAACCAACGTGCATGTAAACGTGCTAAACGATGAATCATCGCCAACGGAACAAACCTGTGGCAACTGAGGGGAGATGGACGAGGATGAAACGGACGCCACAGTCTTGACCCCCTGAGGAGTCGCGCCCCCGGGCCTCTGACGCTGGCCTGGGCTGGCGGAGGCCACTGTGGGGGAGGCACTGGACCCTGAATGCTTGCTTATGGATGACGTGTTAATAAGGCTGATGTTGTTGGTGCTGCTGTTGCTGGGGGTCTTCTGGCTGCCCGGAGGAGTGTAGCTGCTTTGCCCTGGCTTGGTTGCTCCTCCTTTGGCACCTGAGAACTGCGGGCGGAACCCTGCTGCAGTTTGGGGGGAGTACTGGTGTATGTTGGGGGTTGCCTGAGACCTGGGGTTTGGAGAGATGGTGAGCGAGGCGGTGGTGGTGGTGGTGGCGGCGATGGGGGTGCGGGGAGTCAGTTTGACGATGGGTGGGATGCTGCTGTGTGTGGATTTGGTGAGCGTGGCGTGCATAGGAGTGATAAAGTTAGACTGTGGCTGGGGCTGAACCCCAGAGAGCGTCTGCACGAGGGACGGGGAGGATTTGCTCGGCGGGGTGTGGGGCAGACGAGGTGCCTGGAAGGTTTTGATGAGCGTTGGCGATGAAAGGTTGTGTGGTCGAGACTGAGGCAATGTAAGGATGAGCGTGTCACCACTGTTGGCTTTATTATTATTGCTGCCTTTAAGGAGGCCAGAGGGGGGAGTCGAGACCCCCGACTTAGATCCCGGGGCCACGAGGGGAGATGCAGTGGGTGGGGGGCGGGGTTTAGGCGGCGACGTTGAGGCAGACATGTTGGCTTTTGCTGCACCCAAAGGTCTCTGAGTGTTCAAAACTGAGTGTCTGTGCGCCTGCGCGATGCCCTTCACGACCCCCATCGCATCCACCCTCACGGAGGGCAGAGGAGAGGACGTGACGGAGGGAAGCCGCGACAGAGGGGTGGAGGAAGACGAAGAGGTAGAGATGTAGTGAGGTGCGCTGGAGCTGGGGATGCTGACTGAGTTCTTTTTCTGCTGAAGGAGTGGCGAGTTGTGGAGGGAGGAGGGGTTGGCTGCAGTCCTGGGTCCGTCCGGGGACGGCGGGCTGTCCCCCTGGGCCAGGCCCTTGGCGGCGCTGCCGAGGATGGCGAGGGCCTGGGAGATGGAGTCCGGGAAGGGCGGCGTCAGATCATCATCGAGACAGATGGGCTCAGACGGCGACTGAGGCGGTCGCTTGGCAACCTGGGCTGCAGGTGAGGGAGTGGCGCCTGCTGACGGCGTGGGCCGGACCCAAACGGTCTCCTAGATTCAGAGAAAACAAACAACATTTGCACACCGCTTCACACGGGACGAATGAAGACACACCTTCGTGGGTGAAACTGTGAAGAGTCAAACCTTTGGCTTGGCCTTTGGAGTAGTGACAATCTTCTTCTTTGCTCTGAGGTGAAGAGACGACAGAAGAGAGTGAGAACACGCTGAAGCTTCAGTGACGAGAAAACCGGTCAACAATAAGTTTTTATGACTCACGTGTAACCCGTGAGGTGACCGTGGGCCATGACGCTCTCCTTGAACAGCATCCTGTCAACATATTAAACACGTTAGAACATTTAATGAGAGAAATAATTGAGCAGAGGAGTTCACACACTCACCTGGCCTGCATCCAGCCCTTGGGCCAGAGAGGTTTCACCTCCGTCTCCATGAAGGCTTTGAGGTAATCCTCCAGAGACAGCGTGTTCTTCCCCTCCAGCTCGTAACAGCCCAGCTTCACCCGCACCAGGTTACACAGCAGTGACCTGGACAACACACAGTCATGCCACATACGGAAGATGAGAATACAGAAATAAAACAAACCAAAAATATAAAACAGACAACAGCCCTGGTGGCAGCACACATGGCTCTGGCAGCATGTTAGCCTAGCATTAACTTGTAGCTAAAATCAAGTCAACACCACAGAGGGCTGCGATTCATCCAAGCGCCAGTTAAAATCAAATTATTCTCTGTCCCCTGTGACGCTGACCTGAGTTTGTCGTCCCAGATGAACTTTTTCCGAGGTCCCATGACCCTCTTCCCTGGTTTCTCCTCGTCATCGTCCTCAGAGCCGTTCTTCTCTCCCTCCTCAGACTGCTGCCTGTGATCGCATCGAGAAAACAAACACACGTCAACATCACAGTTGTAAACAACGCGGACGGAAACATTTGAACAGCAGACGTGTTCTCTTACTTTGCCACCTTGGCGATACAGTCCATGTTGAATCGAGCAATCTGCTCTGGCATCACGCTGCACACTGCCAGCTTCAGCTTCAGCAGGGGCGTACGAAGACGGTCATCCTGGGCGACAGGGATGAGCACAGTCAGGATCTCACACATAAAAAAAGCAGGGGGCAAACTGACGTGCTAAATATAGAATCAGCCAGCAGACACATGCACAACAAGAATGATTTAACGTCCACATGGAGACACGCCTGACAGCTTACAGGCTCTCACTGCCGCTTCTGTCTGGATTCAGCAGAGATTTAATAAAAACAACAATCCTAGTCATCTTAGCTCTCACTCACCTGGATGTTGAGGCTGAGCTTCTTAAGGCGTTTGAGCAGAGCTTCTTTATTGCAGGGCACAAAGGCCTCGAGGTGAGAGTAGACGGCTGCACGCGTCTCTGCAGGCTGCTCCTGGACCTGCAACTCAATACTGACACACACACACACACAGTGAGATTGACATACAGTAGTGTTTGTTGCGCATGTGTGTGTGTGTGTGAACGTGAATGCTACTCACTCCAGCAGGATGTTGTTCATGTCCAACGTGAAGAACTTCTTCCTACCCTCTTCGTCAAACAGCCGGGATGCCTGAGACAGGAGCTGAACGTTACCATCAGACAGAGCGTTGCAAACACATTTGATTGATTGATGGGGTCCAGAATGAGGCCATGGTCCCACACACACACGCAGAGGTTTAAATGTCCTGCTCACTATCAGTTTATACTAAAACATTTGTTTTGTGGTGGAGTTGAACCCTGACCTCTGCCTCACATCTGTGTGTGTGTGTGTGATCTGATAATAATTGATGAAGGTCGTACCGCTCTCAGGTCTTCTATCCTCTTCGTGAGTGGGGCTGGGAGTCCGCCGGGCAGAGGAGGAGGAGGGGTCATCATGTTAGCCTGCGTCACTCTGCTGCCCCCTGCTTTGTGCGCCATGCCGAGGGAGCCGTTCTCGCCCTGCCCCGGACTGGACGGCTGAGGGGAGTCCAGCATCCCGAAGTCCAGGTCGCCCATCATGTCTTGCAGCATGTCGTTGTTGGCCGAGGCCAGCAGCGACATCACGGCTTGGTCTGCACTCATGTGAGTGATGTTGCAGTCGTTGCCGCCAGCAGCCTTAGGGTGGGCGTTGATGAGCGCGCTGTTGGGCACTTTGGCGTTGGGTCGCTGCAGACCGGGAGCGGACAGATTCTTTTTGCGCATCTCATCCTTCTCCCTGGTGAAGCGACGCAGCATGTTGGCCAGATGGAGAGAGTCCTTCATCAGCTTCTTCCTCTTTTTCTTTTCTGGGCGATGAACATTCAGGGCTGACACACTGCCAGGACAGAAGAGGAGACATTTAACCAACAGACACAGGACTGTCGAGACAATGAGAGACCACAACACGTCTGACCGATGTCCAACACAAACAAACAAATTAATATTCACAAAGAAATATCAGCGAATCCATCAAATAATTAAAAACTCACCCAGACTTTGGTACTTTATTCTTTCTGGGTTTCTTTTCCTCAAGAGTTCCATCTTGCTTTTTCCGCCGCTTTTTAATCACCCGCTCTTCACCGTCTTTCATATTCTACAATGACAGTAGAACTTTCAGTAGTACAGTGAAAAGGACGAGTGAGTGCAGTAACGACAACTGTGGTTGTCAGGGGTTTTACCTCTTCAGTGTTACACTTAACCAAAAAGTACTAGTCGTAGTAGAAA
Source organism: Pseudorhombus dupliciocellatus (assembly GCA_016785235.1). Lineage (NCBI taxonomy): Eukaryota > Metazoa > Chordata > Actinopteri > Pleuronectiformes > Paralichthyidae > Pseudorhombus > Pseudorhombus dupliciocellatus. Next base: position 416,123 of record JAFBJW010000230.1, read on the forward strand.
AGCTACCTTGAAGTTATTATCGTCCTTTCCTGTGTTCTCTCCCTCAGAGTCCGACGCTGCTCTGAACTGCAAGGTGCCTGTGTTGATGTAGAAGCCTCCGTGCTTTGTGGTGAGGGAAGCAGGAACCAGCTCATCATACTGAGGACAAGAGAGAAGGACAAGTACCGTTAGAAAAGTCTGGTCAGATTTATTTCACATGTATGAAAGCACTCTCAGCTCATCGTTATTTTTCAGGATAATTATATAAAAAATAAATAAAAACCTAAACTCATGTAACCAGAACTACAAAAAAACGAACTCACAGCCTCTGAATTGTCTATGAAGGGATCAGCCTCGTCGTAGCCATATCCGATATCGATGAGATCCTGGATTCTGTCCTTTTTCTTTTTCTTAATGGCACCACCCTACAGACAAGACGGAGAAACACGGGGATCAAAAACCTTTTAAAAGATTTATCTGAGCCCTCCTCGGGCACAGCTCTGTCACAGCTCTGACAATACATTCAAGCGCTTACATATTTGTTCTCAAACTTCTTGGCCAGCGCCTCCACTTCGCGTCGCTCCCTCTCGTCGTCAGCAAACGGGTCGTTGGGGTCCAGCGGAGGAGTGAGTCCTTTAGGGACAGCTAAAACTACATTCTTTACCTGCAGTGAATAAGATATCAGAATCAGGTTTGAAACAGACTAACTTTTCTAGAAGATGTGACACTGCGACCCCATGCTTCACAATAACAGAAGTGCTGAGACGTTCGGTCTATCACCTGGACATTGAGTTGGTACTATAGGTTTGTTATTTTGCTCCCTCTGATTCCCCAGAACAATTATCATGAGTTATATCATGACAGCTAAATACCACTCTTGGTATTTTTAAGTTATCACCCCATGTCTCACAGGACCTGAGCATGGTGGATAAACAACTGTTCCTGCTCTCTCTCTCCCATTTCTGCTCACTCGCTCCAACCAGTCGGGGGAGATATAGTTCTTTAAACTTTAAAAATATAAAGTATGATTCAAACCAATTAAAATATAAGCGGAGTGTCTAACACGTGTGGGATAGAGAAGGGGATCAGATGGATGTTGTTGTTGCTGCTGTTCAATCTCTCGCCTGAAAGTCAGTTTTCGCTATGTGTTTTATTTCATTATTTTTCTTTGTTAAGTTGTAGAAACTGTGTTAACATCCGGTGTTAAACATCTGGATGGAAAGTGATAGTAAATAAACCCTGGGAGCAGATGTGAAGCTCCAGAACACACACTGTGTGTGTGACATCTGAGCCGCTGCCTCCCCGGAGCTGATGCCGGGTATAGGCCCCTCCTGCCCGGATCTCGGTGCCGGCTGTGTACGCTAACCTGAGACACGGAGGAGTGGACCAACTCCCCGTAGTTGAACTCTGCGGAGCCCCGCTCGTTGGGCTCGGTCAGCGGGAGATGGAGGCGCACGGTCGGCTTCGTCTCCCTGGCGTCGGCGTCGCCTCCCTGGTCGTTCCCGAACGGACCTCCGCCACCTCCTGACCCCGCCGCCGCACTTCCACCTCCATCTTTCCCCAAAGTGCTGCCGACGGCCTCATCTTCGCGGCGGCGCTTCTTTCCGGACTCCGGGGTCGCGGCGGTGGCGCCGAAGGACGAGATGGTGACGAACGGAACTTTCCTCGGCTCCGCCATCCCGACGACCAGCCACGGGCAAACGGGAGGGCGCCGCTCTCCGGAGCCGCGGAGCTGAACCTGGAGCTTGTCGACAAGTACAAGAAGCTAGCGGCTGAGCTAGCTAACGTCCCCGGAGCGGGCGGACAACGCGGGCTCTTCTACCTCCGCTCGGCCCCGTTTAATCCATAAAGTTCGACCCCCGGAGCGGCCCCGTCCCTTACGAGGGACTCGAACTCTGAACAGCCGTAGTTTGAAGCGCTTCCATGAAATCTGTGGGTCGCTACCGCTGGGAGTCCTCAGTAGCCATCTTGATCATTATTATCATTATTCACAGGCAGGGCGTGCGCGTGAAGAGAAAGCGGAAGCCGGGGAGGAAAGAGAAGAGCCGCCGACCAATCACGGAGCCGGAACACGCCCACCTGACACACACACGCGCGAACGTCGTGGAGACGATTGTTCTGCGCGAGCGGGACGGTGCGCGTGCCCCCTGACATCTTCTGAAGACACGAGCACAAGCTAAATTATAACGTGAACAATACATGATAGATAGTACACAATCATTACTGCATAATTTATATAGATACACATGCCAATAGTACACTGTAATACACACTAAATATTTACTGTTTTTCTTTTCATTTCTCCACGTTCTCTCAGTTGATTTACTCCACCTGTGCCGCTCAGTAAAGTTATGTATTTTTTCATTTAGATTTGTATACTTATATTTATTAGAGATTAAGAGATATAAACAATAGATTTGTGTATAACAGTATCAGGCAGCAGATTGAGGAGGTAATGTTCATTGATCCCTTCAATCCTTTCTATATTTACTCTGGTTTATACATTTGATGACAGTTTACACTACAGCATCTTATCCTGCTTCCGTAAATACATTTTTAAAAAGCTGCATTTATACTTTCTTCTAACTACGTTTAATAATTCTGTTCAACATCTGGGGTCAGATTGTTTAAAATGTAGCTATTCTTAAAACTCAGGAACAAGTCAGAATCTTGCCTGAACATTATCAACCTCAGGGTTTTCTATGACTGGATATATTTGACATGAATTACTAAACCTTGTTACATCATAAGTATATTCATCTACACATCTCTGAAGTGGATTAAGCAAGTTAGATATTACGTAGTCAATTACATGTATAACTGTACACTATACATTTGCTCCAATATTTGTGATGTGCTACTTTTCTTTACTCATAGTAACACTGCTATGCTCATGTATATTTGAGAATAAACACTGAATGAAACAACCAAAAACAGTCAGAAAGTACACAACAGTTTTATTGTTGCCAGAGTCATGGACTTAAGACCAGTCAGCGGGGGCACCACCCCAGTCTGAAGCCTGGGCAGTGGGAGCCGAGGCCCAATCCTCAGTGGCAGGCTGGTTGCTCCAGTCCTCTGTGGGGGGGGGCAGACAACATGTTTAGCATTAAGTTTTTTTTTCCCCCCACTTCTATTCATAAGTTTTGATGTTGACATCATTCCAGACTTCACTTACGCTCAGCCTGGAAGGCTTCTGCTGGCTTGGCGGGTGCGGCAGCGGCTGCAGCGGTCGCTGCAAGAGAGCAAAGAAATGCTTAAACGTGTTCCAGGACAGAGTGACTGAGAGTTGTTCCAAGGTAAACAAGTGATCTTACGTGCTGGGAACTGCTGGATGGGCACAGATGGCACAGCAACACCATCAGACCAGTCAGCAACTTCTGGCTGAGTGAACTCAGCAGCAGGGGCGCTCCATTCTCCCTGGAACTCCTCCTTTCCAACAGCCTTCTCAGCTGCAGCCTGCTCCTCCTTCTCAATCTGTACAGGAAACATAGGGCGTGACAGCGGTCAGACTGGGCAGGTGCACATGGCATCATTACGCTGGTGTAAACTGTCTCACCTCTTCAGGGTCTCTGTAGAAGTACAGATCAGGCATGACCTCCCATGGGTGCTCCCTGGAGATGGTTCCCCTCATCCTGAGAACCTCCCTGGCCAACATCCACCACATCAGACCCACAGAGTGGTGACCCTGTAAAACAGTGACACATCAGCCATGAATACAATGGCTCAAAAGCCCCATCTTTTCATTCACGAAGTACAAAATTCTACAATAGTAAAGATTGTGGCAAGACCTCCAACCAAAGCTCTTCAAGTGGTTCAGAAAGGCACACGGTCAGAGGTCAAGCATATTGTTTTAGCACACGTCCTACACCCCGTACTGCACAGACAGGACGGTACCGGGCTCTAACGGTGTGCAAAGTGTGAGGATTCACCAGGACAGCAAGTCAGGGGTAAGTTGTTCTCACCTTGTTGTTACAGGGGATGGCAATATCCACGTATCTCAGTGGGGAGTCGGTGTTACACAGGGCGATGGTGGGAATGTTGACGTAAGAAGCCTCAGTTAGGGGCTGATGGTCAGCACGGGGGTCTGTCACAATCAGGAGACGGGGCTCCCTGAAAGCTGCCTGGATCTGATTGGTGAAGGTACCAGGGGTGAAACGACCATGGAAAGTGGTGGCACCGGTGGCAGAGGCGAACTTCAGCACAGCCCTCTGAAGTGAGCAAGAGAGAAAAAAGTTATTTTCAAAATCTCAGTTGAATCCTAACAATTACTTCAACTTCTACAGTTTGAACTGTGGCTCAGGTCACTATCAAACTCCAGTCATGGGACAGCCGTCCTAATGGTGTTAGCGAAAACCCGGCCAGCTTACTTTTGCACACATCCGACACCTGAACACCGACAGCAGTGCCAGGCTTTAAAAGTGTGCCTATTTCAATGTACAGAATTACTAAGGGTTGGACATTACCTGTCCGGTGTTCCTGGAGGAGATGACGCACACATCAGCTGGGTTCTCAATGGCAACAATGGCCCTGGCAGCCAGCAGCAGCTTCTCCCAGGTCTTCTTCAGGTTGATGATGTACACACCTGGGGATTGAATTAAACTTTATGTAGGTTCTGGATTTAATAAGAGTGACTTAAATTGCAGTTTGAGGTCTCACCGTCACTTTTTCTCTTGTAGACATAGTGCTCCATCTGGAAGTCAGAGTTGGTTCCTCCCAGATGGGTTCCTGCCGCCAGGAACTTCAGCACATCCTCCTCCTTCATTTGAAGGACATCTAGACCTCCGGACATCGTGACCACTTTCCCTGCGTTAAGAGTTTAGTGGGAGAGCTGTGAAAGGAAAGAGTAGATCCTCTTATTAAAGACAGTTTCATCACTTTCTGAGGATCAGTTTATAAAATTCAGCGACTGAGTTAAGACCTCAGGCGTCGGGTAAAATTCAATAAATGGCCCTCAAAGACACTGAACACAACAAACACGTATAAAACAATCGCTTCGGGTTTAAATGTAATTTAACTACAATTAATTCATACGTATTTATCGTCAGGCACGAAGGGGGGCAGCCGCGGGAGGAGCGCGTGTCAGCAGCTAGCGTGTTAGCACCCGCCTTAGCATCATCTATTAAACGATATTTAGACATTTTAAAGTCATAACAGGGCGGATTTATAACAACCTGGAGTGAGTTAATGCAACAACTCGTCATCACAATGCGTCTCTGTGGTGATTTTACGGGATTAACAGGTTAAATCTAACTAGCAGACACTCACCACGAAACAACGCCGTATGGAGATCCGACCACACGGTGAAAAGAGGGAGTCGCAGGAAATGACGTAGAATATATAGTGCGTTTCCCGCGTGTGATTGGCTGGTCAGCGTGAAGCGGAGATGACGTATTGTGCAACGAGACCGCCGGATGACGCTGTAATAGAGCCAAACATTCGATTTGTGGATTTTAATGAGTTCTTTTTAAAATACAAATACCAATATCAACATATGTGAAAATGAACAGAAGACATTTACAAAATCTCTTTAACATACTTTTGATTTATAACAACATATCGCCGTGTTATAAAACTTTAATAATTCTAATCATTGTTTTAAAAAAAAACATTAGATTTACCAGGAGATATGATCTAACTGTAAGTCTGTATGCTATCCACTATGTAATGAGAGTGATGTGTTTACTTCAAGCCAAGGATAGGAACTACATTACCCACGATCCTCACGCGTAGAAGTGATGCCTCTGATTGGTGGAGCCCCACGGTGGGCGGTCCCAGTCCACAGCGGTAACCAGAGGTCAGTGTTGTAAACCCCATATTAAGAAAGCAGAAGATGGAAAGACCATATTAAGACCCAGCTGAGACGACCCGTGGTGCAATTTTATTTGTTCGAGATAAAGAGTCCAAGCCACAGAGATCCCCCTGTTTACACAATTACACAACAACATGATAAATCATTCAATGCAACCTGATTGTGCGGACACTTGTGAGGGATGTAAACATGTTGTCAGATGGTTAGTGCGTCTTACACCCTGTAAAATACTCTGTGAGAAAGAACGATACACACTTTTTCTCCTGTAAACCTGTGAGGACACTTTATACAATTCAGGACCACTCAGGGTTTGGGTCAAAGTCAAGGACAATCGTTACAAATAAGGCCCGGGAAGAGGAGCAGGGATATGAGTCACATGAGGGAGTGACATTGTTGCGTTCTGGGAAAGCTGGAAGGTAAAGTACAGGACACAGCAAATATTTAAAAAAAACTACTTAATATATTAGTTTAGTAAACACAGATTTTCAGTAAGTTTCTGGTCATTAATCAATAACTAACTCCAAGTCCAGAAATACTTTCATTCTTCACTGTAGCCTGACCCCCCCACTACTTATCTGGCTGATAGTCAGCCAACACACAGACAGAGTGCAGTTTGTTTAAAAAAATGAAATACTTTTAATCAGAGCAACAACAAAACCTGACATGATTTAAGGCACGTGTTTAATGCGACATTAAAATAAGATCATAAATAATACTTTGTTGTTAGAAAGGCGTGCAAAAGTTTCTCCAGGTGCCATCAAAGAAGGGCAGGGGTCAAAGTGCATCGAAGATGTCCTCACCAAGAACGTTCCACTGTGTTTCCAAAAACGAATGATGCAGTCCAAACGTTCACTAAGAATAAAAAAGTTTCTGCGCAGAGAAAAGTAAGTTGGATTCGTGAACTTCAGCCTCAACCCAGCGACACGCAGTGATGGTGAAAACTCTCCAGACGTGCATGTTGCTCAATCAGATGAGTCTTTACTGAAGAGTCAGCATCTCCAGCAGCACTCTGTACGTCCTCTCACATCCACCAGGTTCATACAGTGACCTGACTTGAACCTCCCCTTCAGGAATTCAGCCCCACGTTGGCCATCATCTTCTCATACACTGTCCACGCCATGGCGGCCATCATGGTCCTCCTTAGCGACCGAGGAACGGCTCCCCTGAAGAAGCCCTGGACGCCATGTTCCTTAAAGACCGGACAGGAACAGAGGTCAGCTTCAGATGAATCACGCAGCTACGTGCGGCTCAGCGGAGCGTCCAGGAGGACGGACATAGTTACCGTGTAGATGCATCTGACAGCCTTGGCCGTCCTCAGCGTCGGGTCCACCTGCACCTGCGTTTTGACCACGTCGGCGGGCTGAGTGACCACCGAGGCCAACACGCCCGCCAGGATCCCACAGCTGAAGTTCACAAGGGGGGCAGACGGAGACGCGCTGACTTCTGGAAGGAAAACAACTTGTGTTACAAGATGAAACGTGAATGTGATCCTCTCTGAGACTGGACGCACCTGTCGGCAGCGCGGCCTTGGCCTGGCTGTAGAACATGACGTAGATACCGGAAAAGGGGACATCTCTGAGGAGAGTGGCCATGAGGCCGGAGAAGAGAGAGGCAGGACCCTCCGTCCGATACATGCTGCGCAGAGCGCCGACCACACTCCTGTAGCCATACCTGCCGCACTGAGACAGACGCTAGTTCAGTCACAACCACGACCCCGTCGCTGCCATGACAACAGCACACAGACGTCCTCCAGCCCTTACTTCAAAGCGTGTCTTGATGACAGTGACCGGCAACATGAAGACACCCGCCACTGCCCGGGCCCCGCCTCCCAGCAGCATGGCCTCCACAGCCCCCAGGCGTCCGTCTGGGACAAAGTGATGCTTCAGAGAGTAGAAGGTGGAGAAGTAGATCCCCACGCCCGGGATGGTGCGAGCGAAGGACTGGAGGAGACAGAGCAGCGTGAGCGCAGGGAAACTGATGAACATGGTCACTGGTGAGCGTTCACCAGCAGCGGCATCTCACCGGTGAAACTCCTTTCCACAGCCCCAGCAGCCTCTCTGTCCGCACCACACTTAGAAGCACCGTCACCATCCCCACTCTGCCCAACCTGCAGGAGATCAGAGGTAAAACAGTCAGCTCACATGTGGGGCATCACATGCTCCTCCAGTCAGGTCTGTGAGCCAGTATTACTGATAACTGTGTGTGTGTGTGTCAGGGCGCGCTGACTCACCCGGGCTGCACGCCACTCTGCAGCGTCTGCAGACGGGTCTTGACCAGGTCCAGAGGCTGGAACAGCAGCGTGGAGCAGGTCCCGCTGAAGGAGCCGCACACGAAGGCTTTGATGGCCGGGTGGGCCTGAGGAGGGGAGGAGACAAGGAGAGAGGAGGCATTGACGTATCCTACACTTCCCTACATATGAATGTGTGTCAGCAGAGGGACAAGGGTAAAGGTAACGCAACGTTCGCAATGTCAGGTCAATTATGTAAGGTTAGTATCACAGCATAGTAGTACACACTGCCCACAGTACAACACACACGGTTACAGTAAATGATACTACATATAGTAGTATAACACTCACCAGGGAGAGTTCCATGCTTCTCAGTTTGATCCAACACTGTGTGTGACTCTGCTGCTCTCTCTACACACACACACACACACACACACACACACACACACACACACACACACACACACACACACACACACACACACACACACACACTTAATATAGATCACCAGACTTAAACTGTGCTTCCCATTTGCGGCCAGCTGACAAACACACCGCTCCTTATTAACCAACTACAGCTCGTGCGTGTTACTCACCTGGTTCTTCTCTTCTCTCCGTCGTCGGTTCCGATCAGTAAAGCTCTTTAAATGATCCAGACTGTGACGCTGAAACAAACAGAACCCTGAAGCTCAGCTGATCTCAAACTGCTGACACACACACACACACACGCACGCACACACTTCCGTCCATTTCACCGGTAACTTCAACCTGCCGCTTCCTGGTCCTGTGTCCACGGCCCCGCCCACTGCCGGCCCTGATTGGTCAACCAGCGCTCGGACTGTCACGTTAATTTTACGACTGTCGATTATCTCCTCTACATTTTAAATATATATTATCTTTGTTACTACTTTTTGAATTACACAGTGTGTGGGAACTATTTTCTTTTTCAACAGTCACTGTGAAGTACTTTTGAAGCACAGTCTTTAGTAAATAGATTCAGTCTGTGGAAACTACATGTTATTAAAATTCTGCACATTAAAAAAATCAAAAGCCAGCGCTTTCGTTCAAAGTGACTTACAAGTACTTTTAAAATATATATGGTGTGTTGCCAACATTTATGTGCTATGAACTGGAACTACATCTTTCCACAGACTATATATCAAAAGTATTCAAAGAATATGAAGTATTGACTAATAATGGATTAAAATTATGTATTATTTTGTTAAATTGGAATTACTTGATGTAAATACTATTTGATCGAAAATATACTCCCAGTTCAGGTCAAAACAAAACTATCTGCAAATAACACAAATCCTCCACGAGAATAAAAAGTTATTTTCCAATTTAGATGAAGTAAATCGTTTCGTTATTGTGATTTGCCAAGGTGAAGAAATCTAAAATACTTATACACTGTTTTGTCATTTTCAGAATACCTTCATATTTAAACAAAAATAATAACGGTTACAATGTTGAAACAACTACAGAACTAGTGGAGTAAAAGTACATTTGTACTTGTACCAACTGTATTGAAGAAATCTATGGAAACGTTTGAAATAAATTTAGTTATATATGGAAAAATACTTACAAACACTTCGTTCTAGTCAGAGCCATCATATCAATATGTTCAGTTTAGAACAGAATCCGTTTTCTCCTTGTTGACTGAGTAACTCTGGTGGATCCGGTTAGAACCTGATTGGGTTCTACTACTCCCCCGAGAGACACCCTGAGCGCCCCCTGCTGGGGAAGATGCATCTTAACAACAATAACTTTCTGTAGTTCGATCACGATCTGAAATAAGAATGGAATAAAGACACAGGTGGTGCACATGCAGCAGTTTAGAAAGCCTCTTTAATTGCAATAATACCAACATTATTTCACGTTACAACATAATTGAGAAGATTTTTATTTTTTAATCAAGATGTTTTTGTCTTTAAGTGCGAAAGATGTGATCCTTTTAACCGTGAACCGTTACTGCTCAGTAACAGATCCTCTCACTTCCCAGCAGTGTGAGCCAAAAGCCGCCCCGGGGGCACGAGCAGTGAGGGGTCGGTATCTCCTGAACCACAGGCCACTCGGGGTAAAGTGTACATGGACCAGAGTAACAAAGTACACCCCTACGTATTGAATCTGCCTTTGGTTTTGTAAAATCCGCAGCTACTCCCCCCCCTTCATCAAGAGCCCAGAGTATACATTGAGTGCTGTGAGTATTTAACTGCCCCACCACCCAATCAAACCCTGAACATTAACAAAAACACTGATAGTGATACACATAGAAATCACAGCATGTCTAGATAGAAGCCAACAACCGCACCCAGAGGAGGAAATCCTGCAGCTTTTAAGGCTTTAGTGTGTGTCGACAGTGTGTGCGCCTGCTACATGAGCAGGTGCGTGCTCTTTTCTTCTCTGTCACTGTTTCAATCAAAACTCACAAACGCAGTGGTTCATGATGCCGAGGCTAAAGTGTTTGGTTTTCTTTTTTCCATGTCAGTGCAAAATTAAAGATATTTCAGCACAGTCACAATCACATGCCTTCACTTTGACGTCAACGAGTTTCTAATTATCAGCCTCAAATTTCGTTTTCCACAAGAAATGTACGAATCCAATGATTAAGCCCCGAAGCGTAGTCTCAAGTGCTAACTGCTGCTAAACTGATAGAATACATTTCAGCAAATAAACCTTCATTATAAACTGAGGCGAGAGCGCGAGCGTAATAAACATGAACATTCTTAACCATTATAAAAACTTCTGCATAAAATACAATTCTATAGTTCGAGATATTACTTTGGTCCCCTTCCAGTAAATCGGTCTTCATTCATGTTTACTTCTTTGTTTTCTCTTTCTTCAATTAGAAAAATAGATCCGTGATCACGACTATTACAACTGGATGTTTCCTTATAAAAATATCTTTTTTTTTTTTTCGATTTTCCCAGAGAATGAAACAGCAAAAAGAAAAAATTTTGGCCCAAAAATAACGTGTTTGTCAGCATGTGATTGTCCGAGTTAACTGGCGCCTGTGTTAAGAATGCATAGATTGTCGATGGTAAAGAGATCAGATGGTCACATTATTGTGTGTGTGTGTGTGTGTGTGTGCGCGCACTCCTCCCTGTTCTGGTCAGCAGGTACAGTAAAGGTTTGCTCATGAGTATTTGGGTCTGTCTATTTACGATGCAGTTCTACAGAAGAGCGGCGGCCGTTCATTCAGGCTTGGGCTCGGGCGTCTCCGTCTTGGGCTCGCTCTCCTCGTCACTCTCGATGCCAGCGCGGGTGGCGGGGCGGCGCCCCATGTAGCAGGGCTCACCGCGCCTGAACCAGAGGAGAGAGATAATTTAATCAAAGAACATTAACGACGGCTCTGTGCGTCAAAGTGCTGCGACGTCTCTACAGACTCTCTCTCCTACCTGAGCTTGCTCTTGAGGCTGCTTACTTCACGGTTCATGGCGTCTGCCGACTCTGTGGCGTCCTCCAGTTCCCGCTGCAGTTTCCTACGGTTGGCGTTGGCCCTCTGCGCCTCCTCCTCAGCCTCTTCCAACTGACGCTTCAGCTGCTTCATGCGAGAGTTCAACTTGTCCACCTGCAAATACGACAGATCAGGAAAGACGTTGAGAGATAAACTGAGGACGCTTGAGGGCAGAGGGAGAGATGAAGCTGCAGGGCTGAAGCCTCTGACCTGGTCCTTGCACTGCTCCGTGTTGCGTCTCTCGTCGTCCACCTGCAGGATGACTTCCTTCAGTTTCTTCTCCGTGCGTCTCACAAGTTTGGTGGCACCCTGTCTCTCCCTGAGCCAAGAGCAGAGAACAGATCAGGCTGAAGTCTTTACTCAACACAACGCACGTGTCTCTTCCTGCGAACACAGAGGCCCGAGTCTCCCACCTGGTCTCCATGTCCAGCTGCTCCTCCAGCTGAGCGATCTTTGCCTCCAGGGCGGCCATGTTGGCCTTGTACTTGGACTTGACGGTGCCCTCCAGCTCCTGCAGCTTGAGTTTCAGCTCCTTGTTCTGACGCTCCAGCTGAGTGCGAGCTCCTTCGACACGCTGATGGCTGCTGCGCTCTGCGGTCAGCTCCACGTTCATCTGGTCCGCCTGAAGGAGAGGGACGGACTGGTCAGTTTGGGCCGGACACAGCAAGTCATCCATGGGAAGAACATGTTGATCTACAGACCGTCAGCATGGCTTTCTTCAGCCTGTCGTTGGTCAGCTCAGTGTTGCACTGCTCCTCCTCCAGCTCCTCTTCCAGCTGAGCAATACGAGCCTCCAGACGTCTCCTCTCCTCTGCAACTTGAGCGCTGAGATGGTGGAAAAGTTGGTGTGATTACAACACACACACGCAGGCAACCATGCAGGTGACTAACAATGTGTTGCGGCGTGACGTCTTACTTCTTGTTGGCCTGGTTGTTTATCTCATCCTGCAGCTCGTCTCTCTCCTGCTGGGCCTGTCTCTTCACTCGCTCTGCAGAGGTCAGCTCCTGCAAAAAGTACCACAATGAGTTTGTCGAGTCACCCCAGAAACATTAAGAGAGACAAGTGAGGACGTGTGTGTGTGCCGACCTCCTGCATCTGGATCATGTCTGCCTCCATGGCCTTCAGCTTCTTCTCCGTCTCCTTGCTCTGGGCAAGGATCTCCTCCCGGGACATGCGAGTGTCCTCCAGCTCTCGGATGAGATCCTTCATTTGGGCCTGAGGAGAAAGAACAGAAACATTCATGTGTAAATTAGCTGACGCCACAGTGGTTCGGCAGACTTGAGTTAATTCACATCTGAACAGCCAGCTCACCTGGAGCTTCTTCAGCTGCTTCAGGGCTTCGTCCCGGTTCTTGTTGGCCATGTCGATGCCTGCCTCCAGCTCCTTCAGGTCCAGCTCCAGCTTTTTGCGAGAAGCCACGGCAGCAGAGCGCTGCTTCCGTTCGTCCTCCAGCTCCATCTCCATCTCACGCACCTGGAAAATGCACAACTCATTTTTAGCAACGCGGTCATTTCCACACCTTCCCATCATCAAGAACCAATTTTGAAAACAGTTACCTGTTTGACCAGAGCTCTCTTCTTCTCCTCACCCATCTCGTCTCGTCCTGCCAGGTCTCTCTCATACTGAGCCTTCAACGCCTGCATGTTGACCTCCAGACGCAGCTTGGCGTCCTCCGTGGCCTGCAGCTCGTCCTCCAGCTCCTCCAGCTGAGTCTTCATCTCCTCCAGCTGCTGGTCCATGGAACGTTTGGCCTTCTCCAGTTCGTGGACCTGTGGGACAGGAAGTGGGATTAGTGATGAGGTCTGGAACACACAGGCACAAACACACAATTTGCTCTCCAGACTTACATTCTTGCCAACGTCGTCCTTAGAAGATACCAGGTCCTCCATTTCAGCACGCAGCATTTTGTTGTTGCGGTCCAGTTCTTCCTTCTTGTCTGTCAGAGAGTCCAGCTCACGAGTTAAAGCAAGCGCCCGGGTCTCCTTCTCTCGGGCCTCAGCCTCAGCTCGGTCGCGCTCCTCAGCATAGCGGGCAGAGATGTTCTTCTCCTCTGCCAGCATCTAGAGGGAGAGTCAGGGCCAAGTGTTTAAAACTAAGATCTAACAGCTCCAATAGGCTCGGTGCTCAGAATGTCTACTACAGTCTGTGGCACTGTATTTACATTCAACAGATTATCTGACCTGGTCAAACTTCTTCTGCTTCTTCTCCAGATTGGAGACGATCTGTCGGAGGTGGTCTTGGTCCACCAGCATGTCATCCAGCTCTTGCTGGATACGCGTCTTGGTTTTGTCCAGCTTATCGAAGGCAGCACACTTTTCCTCCAGACACTGGTTTGTTGACTCCAGGTCCCTTTGCAGCCTCTTCTTTCCCTCCTCAGCTGTCTCCAGACACCCTGCGTCCTGCTCCACCCTCTTCTTCATCTCAGCAAGCTGCACGGAAAGAGGTGGCGTCACTGAAACGTTTGACACTAGGTGGTGGAGGTGCGTTTCTCCGCAGGTCTGAGGGTGACTCGTGTTTTACCTGGCATTGGACCATCTGCAGCTGCTTCTCCACGTTCTTCTTGGCCGCCTCTTCCTCCTCCAGCTGTTCCCTCAGGTTGTTCTGTTCGTCCTCGAGCTGGCGCACGCGTGTGCCATGTGACAGTTTCTGGCGGGTTTCTTCCTGGAGTAGTTCCTGTTGTGTGCACGGACAGAGTTAAATCATCGAATGGTTCCTTTGTTATGCAAATGATTTTAAAAAAAAAATCATCTCTGGAAACACAGAGGGCGTGAGGTGTGTTGGAGTGTGCTTACCTGGACGTCCTGCAGCTGGGACTCCACAGCGGAGCAGTCTTTGCTTGCTTTGATGGATTTTCCCTCAAGATCGCTCAGTAAGCAGTTTACATTTTCCAACTCGGCCTGTGGACAAACGACAACCAGTCAACCACTGCACAGAATCGTCACTGATACATGTACAGACATACGTAGTTCTTGCTAAGATCTCTACCTGAGTTTTGATCAGTTTCTCCATGTGCTCCACCCTCTGGCGCTCGCTCTCTGAATGTTTGAGCTGCAGCTCCTGGATCTGGGACTCCGCCTTCTTCCTGCGGTGCTCAGAGTCTCCTTTGCCCTGCATCAGCGCCTGCACCTCGATCACCAGCTCATTCCTCTCCGACTCCAGAGCCTGCTTGACCTTCTCCATTGAGACTTTGTTCTGCAGGAAAGGACGGAAACGTTTAGGAATTAAAGGAGAGGCGAAAAGCAGAGGGTGGACAGAGGCTTTGAAATAGATTTTAATTACCCTCTTAGCCTGCTCCAGCTGCTCGTTCAGCTCATCGAAGGCCTGACAGTGTTTGTGCCTCATCTCTACCAGCTGCTGTTCGTGGACCTTGGCCTCATCTTCCAGAGTCTTTTTAAGGTGTGCAACCTCTGATTCACGTTTGGTCCTGAGGAGGCAGAGCAGACGTTGACCCACTACCTTCTATGGAGCATGATGGGGCACTATCCGATTTTTGTACGCACTCTCAAAACCAGTGTACTACCTCAATTCTTGCTGGGCTGCGGTAGAGTCCAGAGTGTCCTCCAGCTCGGTCTTGAGGGCCTCGAGCTCTTCTCCCAGGTCCCGGCGGTGTTTCTCTGCCTTGGTGCGGGCCTGCCTCTCCAGCTCCAAATCCTCCTGCAGCTCCGAGAGTTGAGCCTCCAGTTCACGGATCTTTTTCTGGGCCATGTTCTTCTGCGCCGCCTCCTCCTCAATCCTGGAGGGAGGAACACGTCAGAACAGCAGGTTAAAAGAACAGTAGCAAAGGAAACTTCAATTATCAACTAACATTTTTTAATAACGAATAATAAAACAAGCTGAGCTGTCAAATCCACAGACCTGGCCAGAGCGGCATGGAGCTCCTCCTCCTTCTTGGCCAGCTGAGCACGGAGCTCAGCAATCTGGGCCTGCAGCTCTGCAATCTGGTCATGGATCTCAGTGAAGTCACCCTCAAGTTTGCGTCGGTTCTTTTCCAGCTCCTGACGCTGCTTCTCCTCCCTGCGCAGGCGGTCTGACAGAAAAAAGGAACAATAGTTGAATTAAAGGAAGGAAGAAATAAGCTGAGAGCTCACGTATGTTGCGGCACGTCTCCTTCTTACCCTCCAGGTCTGTTATCATGGCCTCATGCTTGGTCTTCAGTTTCTGCAGACTCTTGGATTTCTCCTCCTCCTCGGCCAGATTGGTGGTGAATTCAGAGATTCTCTCCTCCATCAACTTCTTCTCCTGTGTTCCCGAGCAGAGATGGCAGAGAGGTTCAAATCGAGTGTAGAAGAAGAACTACAAACACGTTCCAATCATTTCAATCTTCACCTTGTTTAGTTTGTTGTTCTGGTCGTCGAGAACCATGACATCGTCCTCTATCTTTTTCATCTTGGCCTCCAAGGTGACCTTTTCCAGTTGTAGCTTCTGTCTGGCCCCCTCCTCCTCATCCAGCTGCTGCTCCAGGTCCTGAGGGTAAAACCAACAGTGAGTACTCCACCCTCACGTGTACAAGTATCACGTCACCTTTCTAATCATCAACTTACTGAGATATTCTGCTGCATCTTCTTTTTCTCTGCTGTCAGGTGAGATGCTCGCTCTTCCTCCTCCTCCACTCGAGCCTCCAGGTCATGGAGGATCTCCTCTAGCTCCTGCTTCCTGGCAGCCAGACGGGCTCTCATCTCCTCAGCCTCGGCACAGAGCTCCGTTTCTGCCTGAAGCTGCTCCTGCAGGGCCATCTTCTCAGCAGACATCTGCAAGCACAGTCAAGATGATGAATGATACAGTACTTTCATGAAATTCAGAAGCACCCCTTCTTTTTCTCCCATTTCTGGATATTAGACTGAAGTCCAATAATACCTGCTTTTGTTTCTCCTCCATCTCCGAAAGCTGCTGCTGAGCATACATTTCTTTCTCCTTAGCTTTATTCAGCTCCTCATCCTTGGCCTGCATCTCCTCCTCCTGCCGGCTGACCTGCAGCAGAGGCTTCACCTGGTGCATGGACACGTGGAGATACAGGGCATTAGAAAAAGACAAGGAGAACAGGTAGAATCTGCGATATGTTGACGTCATAGGAGACTGAAGTTCACCTTGGTGAAGAGCCTCCACCACTGCCAGTTCCTGAGTTTGAGATAAGCGGCACAGTTTCGTTGGATCACCTTCATTGCCGTCAGTTGTTGCTGTCTCCTGGCAAAAGCCCTGAAGCAAATCACCGAAAACACAGTTCAGGAAATACCTTGTATACTCTGTGTGTGTGTGTGTGTGTGTATACACACACACACACACACACACACACTATTATATATTATAAAATCATAATAATACTGGAACTATAATACTGGAACTACTGAGACGATAAAGTCAAATGTTTCTGCTGAAAGAGGATCCTGATCCAATCGTCTCTTCTTACTTTCGGGCCACAAAGCCTCGGCACCAGGCCTGGAAACTGATGATGATGTCTGTGATTTTCATGTCTCTCTCCTCCTCCAGGTGAGCGAGGACGCCGGCTCTGAAGAAGACTTTGCTCTGGCCGATGCGGTACAGGTTGGGATCCAGCTCCAGGCTTTTAATCTGACGAGGAAGGAAACGTGCTGATCAGTCGCATCACAGAGGGATTTGTTTTTGTTGATCAAAGAACAGTTGAGCTCCATTACCATGAGCACACAGGCCTGCTTCCCATCCATGAAGCCCTTGGGGATGGCGTTTGGAGTGAGGATTTCATACCTGGGGTGAGCAGAAGTTGGGATTGAGTGTTTGCAGCATCAAACAACGACAAATTGGAATGGGAAGAATTCAATTATTGTTCCGTTACCTCTGTCTGAACTCCTGGAAGACAATGCGGTTGGGGAAGCCCTGTCTGCAGATACGGATCCCCTCCAGCACACCGTTACACCGCAGCTGGTCCAGGACCAGGTGAGGGTCCAGTTTACCAGCCTGAGGGGGAAACAGAGGCAAACTGTTTGAATCTGTACAATGACAGCCTGACTCTGAAGGTACTAGGTTGGAAATGGCTTGTTGTTGTATACCTTTTTCTCGTGGTTGGGGATGATGCAACGGACAAAGTTGGGGTTGGTGTTCCTCAGTGTGGCCATGAGCTTAGACAGCTGCTCCTTGTACAGCTGCCCCACCGTGCGGAACATGCCCTTACGGGTCTTGAAGGCACAGGGCATATCAGACACCTTGTCCAGACCCACAATGCGGTCCACTGAAAGAGGAGGAGAGAGAAAGAGGGAACATGATGGGAAAAGAAGTCAGTGGGGATTTATATCAACAATACAAATACTCAACCAGGCAAATTCAAACCAAATGCATGTCACAAGGAGGAACAAGCATGACCATTGTCTCTCCACGTTCTCTTGGTAAGAGAGTGAAACACCAAACACACTCCGAGTGAATGTAGAGGGGAACTAAAGGGGGAGGGCGGGGGGTCACACAAAGTGAAGTGTTGCACACTAGATATTCACAAAGACACTGGAACGTCGTTCTTCTCAGAGTGAAAATATGTGCAATGGTTGACTTAATGTGTTCGTGTCAAGGGGGGGGGGGGGGGGGGGGGGGGGGGGGGGGGGGGGGGGGCAAACAGTGCTGCAGTGAGCAAACAAACAACCAAACCCATGCAGTATATACCCATTGCTGCAGTACCCATGACCAACACCAGGAGGCCCCAAACAACACTATCACACAGGGAGAGAGGGAGAGTTCAATGATGATGACCAGAGGATTGTTACTGAACACGGAGCGGGTTAAAGACAATGACAAAGAATTTACAGACACTTCTTCGGATCATTTTTTGGGAGAAATGGGACACAGAGGGAATAATTATATAATTTCACCACACAACAGGAGAAAGAGGGGAAAGAATAAAGAAATGAAAACTCATCACCTGAGTCTGAGTGGAGAAAAGGAAAACGCTGATAAAAATAGGCTCTCTGACATTTCTGTACCTCTGAGACCCAGTGAAAGAAAACAGAGGACGGACAGAACGGGGCCGTACAGAGGAGGAGATGGATGTAAACAACAGGAGTGGACGAGGTAAAAAAACAAACAAAAAAAAAACAAAAAAGGTCCACACACCAAATAGCAGAAGAGAAGAACAACTATGAAATGGAGAACAGGAACAATAGCACATCAAGCCCTTCCCCTAGAGAACCAGTGATTCCAGGGATACTACGACTGAGCTGACATCTGTCTGGACTCACCGTCTTTCCACAGCTCAGAGACAAACTTGTCAGTGGACTGGTTGAGCAGTGACGTCACGTTGTCATTCAAGGGGTCCATGTTCTTCATCAGCCATTCACCTGCTTTGTAGTCCACCTGAGGGGAGGCGGGGCATCAGGAAGTTCTTATTCACGGAGCCTCTCACGGAGCCTCTCACCCAGCCCCTCTGGAGAATGTTAGATCAAGCAACTCGGTGAACGTACCTTGCCAGCGTAATGGATAACGCAGAAGTCTGCCTCGTCCTTCAGTTTCTTGGGTTTGAGGAACTTGGGGTGCGTGCCCTGCTCCTGCAGAACCTTCTCCACGAAACTCTTGTCTGTGGCCTTGGGAAACCAGCACTCCTCATCCAGCAGAGCCAGGATACCAGGGGGACTGGCCTGGAGACGAAGGGAAGAGCGCCGATCTTCAACACCTCCAAACGTTTGGTCGGCTGCAACGCTTCCTCAAATTAAAGACAGAAGAAAACTCACGGGTTTCTCAATGAGGTCGATGCAGGGCTGCAGGTCGAGGCCGAAGTCGATGAAGCTCCACTCAATGCCCTCCCTCTGGTACTCCTCCTGCTCCAGGATGAACATGGTGTGGTTGAAGAGCTGCTGCAGCTTCTCGTTGGTGTAGTTGATGCAGAGCTGCTCGAAGGAGTTCAGCTGGGAGGACAAACCGCACGCCATTAATCAGTAGCACCATTTCAAACTTGGGTTAAGATTTTTCTGGTTCGCCTGAATCCCTTACTTCAAAGATCTCAAAGCCAGCGATGTCCAGGATGCCGATGAAGGACGCTCCCTGTCTCTTGGTCTTGTCCAGCGCCTTGTTGATCCTCATGACGAGCCAGCGGAACATCCTCTCGTACGTGGCCTTGGCCAGAGCCTCCACGGCAAACTCTGCCTGCTCCTGGGTCTGGGCTTTCTGGACAAAGTCTCTGCCCACCTTGATCCGGGGCATCAGGATGGCTCGGGTGAAGTCTGTGACGTTCATGCCCATGAGGTGACACACCTTCTGGGCAGCTGGGGCAGAGGACACGGGAGGAGGACGATTAGCCACACAGAAACGAACGGAATTTAAGAACCTGCCGTGACTGGGTTCGGGTTTCATTTACCTGTGTTGTCGGGCATGGAGGCCTGGTCTGTGTGTCGCTCCTTCTTGAAGTTCAAATTGCCCAGCTGCAGCACAGAGGCCACCACCTTCAGCATGCCTGACGACAACAGAACGAACATGGGGTCTCTGCATCCACGACATCTTCAAATAACCAAATGTCGCTCTGCCTCCTGCCTCACCGATCTGCTCGTCCTCGGGGATGCTCATGATGTTCATGGCCTCCATGGTCTCTGCGAACAGATCCTTGTCCTGCTGCCCTGGAATGGTGATGTTCCCGTTGGAAAGGAAGCGGTAGTTGTTGTAGTTTTCTAGGAGGAGTTCCTCTGCGGGGAGGGAAAGAGAATCATCGTGAGGAAAAGAGATGAAGCAGTAAAACCCTGAAGAAATCCCCAGGCTGTCTTCGAACAGAGAAATGAAATGAGATGAAAGCGTTGCTCACTGCGCAGTTTGTCACCGGCTCCTGTGAGCAAGTAGTAGAAGATGTGGAAGGTCCTCTCGTCTTTGGCCTGGCGAATGGCACGAGACTTCTCTAACAAGTCTAGTCGCTCTGTTAAGTTTCCTGACACTTCAGTGATAAAGCTCTCTGAAAACATTGAGTGTTGGAGTGAAAAACATAGGAACTGTTTGATTGTGAAATAACAAGGATACAAGTTTCAATATTGGCACCGACGATGTAACCGTTGACGTCGAAGTTGATTCTGATGAATTTTCCCTTGAGGAAAAACAAGAGCAGAGTTGAAGAACAAGAGGTGGAAAACTGAGTTTATAAAGATAACAACTTTATTATTTATACATGTGAGACTTACAAATCTGGAGGAGTTGTCATTTTTGACCGTCTTGGCGTTTCCAAAGGCTTCGAGGATGGGGTTAGCCTGGAGCAGCTGTTTCTCCAGCTCCCCCTGGTGGAGATGAAGATAAAAGGCAGAGCATGATATGAAGCGTTGAGGTCACTTCGCCATCGTCTCTGGACGTTTCTCAGCCATGGAGTCACTTCATTCTGATGTGGTGGCCTCGAATTAAAGGTCAATAAAGAGAATGATTTGTTTGTTGGTGTATAAATATGATGACAGCTGCTTTTGTTGGACAGAGCATTAGGGCTACATCGAAGAGAAGAATCCTGAGATTTGAGAATTTGTTATTTAACAGTCAACTAGCACGCATTTAGTTTTAGTTCAAGCCTGACATTATGTCTTTGTTGATGTTATTTCAGGAGTTTCTTTTGGAAATCTGATTCTTCTCTCATTGAAATGGCCTTGATCCTCCGTCACTCTGTTACTTTGCCCCTGATGCACCGAGACGACAGAGAGAGAGAACATGGATTGTGCAAAACTTTTATAAACGAAGTGACAACAGATACAACATACACACCAGCAACGCACACCAACACACACCCCAAAGTGTTTCACTGCCCCACACAGAACAACCAGTTAGTGCCCAACTCTGCGAACACCCGAAGACCCCATGACCTTCATGGATAAACCGTCACCAGATTCCCAGAAGCAGCGAAGACAAACGCACGTCCTTTCAGCTTTAATACAAACATTTGACTTCTTCCTCGGAGCTACGCTGCCTCATTACCAAGTCTGCACATGTACAGTGAGCCATTGTGTGGGGTTTGACATTACATCATCTGAAAGTGACGCTGGAAGTCGGGGTCCTGAGGGAGCTGCAGCAACCCCCGACAGGCAGCATTCAGTTCATGTGTCTGAGGCTCGCAAGTTAGAATGTGACAGAGAACACTGCAGGGGTGGAAATCAGCTCCATATTTCTTTAATTGCCATGAAGGCCAGTTTACAGTTTAACTTAAACTGTAGTTGAGTAAAGTTTCTGCTTCATCAGTCTTGATGTTCTATCAACGCTTGCCCACACAACTATTCTATCACACAACAAATTCTCCTTAAGTAATACTGTATTTTTATGTGGTTGCAGGTGCCATTATTTCCATAGAAGAGTTTTATAATTTTTAACTGATAAATCCAGCAACTAAAGTCCAAAAGCTGACATTCCCATTGAAAAATATTCCACTGAACAAAGAGTTCTGTTCCTTATGTTTCAAATCTGATTGAGGAGATCATAATTGATCCCTTTGTTTTACACTGAGACCAGACGCTGTACGAACAAACACACAATGACCAAAAAAAAAAAGAAGAGAGAAGCAACTGGACTCGGGTGCAAACACACAGCAGTGATAAAAGGTTATGAAAAATTCAACCAGTCAAATATGTGATGAAACCAAAATTTGAAGTTTTACCCCCCCATAGCAATTGTCCCGCCCCCTTATCCTCCCATTGTCTAGCTGAATTTTTCACAAGAACACACACACACACACACACACACACACAAATGCCTCTGATCTGCAAACAAACTTCCTCTTGGCCTGTGATTGGCCGACAAGGCATGTCGCCGCCCCCCCCCCCCCCCCCCCCCCCCCCCCCCCCCCCCCGGCCTTAACACAGGGGAGGAAAGAGGAGGGAGGAGGACGGTGATGACAGAAGCAGGTGGGGAGGAAGGGTGAATGGAGGGAGCAAGTGGACTCACATGTGTCAGGATCGAGCTGTTCTGTTGATGGGAAGAGAGAAATACAACAACCTCAAACATGGATGATAGATGTGGTTTTCATCACACCTTACTTTGTTGCTTTCAGCAGCTTCCACTAAAAAGGCTGACGGGACAGATAACAGGTGTTCTAAGGTCCAGTCTGATGTGCGGCCACTTGCTAACATTAATTTAAATCTTCTGGCAGTGGGGAATTATTTTAACAACGGACTGAACCCACTCATCTCCTCAGTGCTACTCCCCCGATCGCTGCCTCTTTTCCTGCTGCTGAAAACGAGCTGTTTGAAAACAGCAGTGTGATGATGGATTTACAGTCATGTGCACAATCAACTGCACATACACAATAAAAAGTGGCTGATGCAAACAGGAATAATGTGAAGCCTGTAAAAATAAAAACAATGGAGACCAGGAAGTGAATCTCGCTTCAGAAAGACGACTGAAAAAGGGAGTGAGTGATAAAGGCTGTAATGGAGGAGGAAGGAGGAGATGGAGGAAGGTCTGGAGGAGAGGATCAGGACTGACCTGATCTTTCTTGGTCTTATGAGAGGAGGCCACATAAGCCAGATACTGGATGACCTTCTTGGTGTTCTCCGTCTTTCCAGCACCAGACTCTCCTCTACACGAGACAGACAGAGACAAACAAACCATCAAAACATTGAGAAAGAGGAGACAGGGTGAGGACACTGGAGGAGCGCCACGTCCGTCTGTGTGTGAGAGAGCGTCTGAAACTCACGTGCAGAGAATCGACTGGTCTTCACGATCTGCAAAACATACGTGCAAAAGTTTGATTAGGCTTTAATCTGCATGGCAACACGCTGCTAATTCTATGCACATGTTATCACTCGAGTGCATACAGGACGCGCATGGCCACAGACAGGAAATCAATATCCGGCTTCATGTAACTGGAAAGAGGCGCTGCTGGTTTTCAGATTAACTGGTTAATTGCCGATAAACCCACATTATGTGGTTTGGACACTTGAGGACAATTACGATGCCGAGGCTAATGTCTCACAACAACATGCAAAGACAGAGAACATTTACTGGCAAAGTAATGAGCACTTAACAACAGTGGAGTGTGTACAGTGACTCACCCTGCATCATGCTTCTGTAGGATGTGTCCGTGATGGCGTAGATGTGAGGGGGCATCTCGTGCCTCTTCTTTCCCTTGTACATTTCAACAATCTCCTCTGAGTAGATGGGCAGGTTCTTGTAGGGATTTATGACGACGCAGAAGAGACCGGAGTACGTCTGCAGGACAGAGAGAGGTTTAAAACGCAGAGAAGACACAGGTTGGACTCTTAAAAGACTGGACGTGACAACTGGAAACAGTAGGAACAAAAGATTCAATGTCCTTGTGTGAGAAGATTTGTTGAAGCATAACAAATCATCATAAATTACTATTATTATTGAAATGCAAATATGAATCATATTTGTTTTCAAACATTTGAATGTTGGTTACCATGGCTGACATCCCTATCGTTCATTTCAGGTTGATAACATTTTTCATGCCTCCTTTGAAATCCAGATTTTTAATAATTCTCCTTGTTGACACTGAGCTGCTCCTCACACTGATTCATGTGTGCTTTTATTGCAGAAGCCCAACCACGCCCTACAGTAGCATTAAACTGACCTAACCGTGGCTTTGTGAGTCTGACCAGTTTGCCAAAGATCCAACAGGTAGAGTGATCTTTTTCTGCTTCCAGGCCAAGTTTTAAATCCTCCTCCATTCCTCTCTGTAAACCCCGCTAAATATTTTTTCTCTGTCTGGACTTTCTCCTCCTCTAGCCGTAACTCCCCCTACGTGCTGCATTCTTGTGCTACCCTCCTAATATCCTTGTACCAGGCATTTCTCCCTCCATTGCACGCCCACCCTCTAACCCTCTCTCTCCCCTGGGACCCGCTGAAATCTAAGGACTACAGTGGGGCCTGGAGCTCAGGATTTCTGGGGCAGTGACAACGGGCTGACTTGATGTGAACCGGTCACACCACAGTGTCAGGGAGCACGAGCGATAAATAACATTAATTATGGCAGCAGTAACATTCCACGTCCCAAAAAAATTGGTTACTCCCTCGCTCCTCAACACTGTCCTCTATTATTGTTCCCTTTAACTTCCTGTTTACGAGAGAACTCCAAACACGGTTTAAAAGAGCAAGAGAGGAAGAGAACGCTTGTGTGCATGTTTTGTCTGCAGCTAAAATTTGAACACGGTGGCTTTTAATGAGGAGGCTGACGTGGAGATGAATGATTTCAACATTCGTCGTTGTGTTTGCTGCACACTCACGTATATGAGACCGGAGTAGTATCTCTCCTTCAGGTTGTGCAGCACAGACGCCTCATTCAGGCAGGTGAGCTCCGCCATGTCCTCCACCTTACTGAACTTGGGCGGGTTCATCTTCTGGATGTCATCCTTGTTCACCTTAATCTTCTTGCCAGAGTCTGCCAGCTCCACCGTGCACTCCTCGCCGCGCTCCTCCTTCACGGAGCCGGCCTCGAAGCCCAGGCGCTCTGAGGGCACCCATACCAGCTTCTTGGTGGCCCAGTCCGCCTGCGCCAACGGGTTGTTGACCAGATTTCGGTCCACGTACAGGAACTTGTCTGCATCCGACATGTTGGCTGTTTCGGAGAGAGCAGAGGAGGACGTTGAGGTCAGTGAAGGGGAATTAACAGAATCAATGGCAGATCAGACACTTAGACATAACAAACGTTCATCCTGCTTATCATCTATATATTTTTACCCATCATCACTCTGAAATGTTCCAAGTGTGTGAGTGATCAAGGGTTATCTTATCTGTGAGTTGCTGCAGGATAATATCTGGGAGAGAAAAAGACTTCCTTGTTTAGCCAAAAGAAAAGTTTACAGGGCCAGACCTTTGCTCTGCTTCCATCTTAACACATGCAATCTCTGTGGCATGCAAAGGTCACACTGATGTGATGTACAACAGGAAAAGCCCAGCAAAGTTGGGTCAAGACAACTAAACACGCGACCCTGTCAAACGAGGCCCCATGTTGCTGCCTGGCCAACTGCTGTGATACTTCATCACCTCTCCAGCTGTGGGCTGTCGGGCCGAGAGGAGAAACGGTCGCCGATGAGCACACAGATCCAAAGTTCACCTCCCAGCAGAGCACCCGGAGTTTGGCTGACTACTACGTCAACCACAACCCAAGCGTCTGTTTGTTGGAGAGAAGCCTGCATGTCCAAGTTTCTGCTGTCCCTACTGATCAGTTGGGGGGGTGGGTTAGTGAGCCATGAGGGATCCTGGATCATTTATGGTCTTTCACAAGCAAAAAGTCCCAGGACCTTAATTTCCTTTTAGCCATTTTTTGGAGGAAAAGACAGAAAAGATAAATGGTCACATATAAAACGTACAGTAAAACACAAATTTGCAGTACTAAGTCAAGGGTAGCTGTCAAACTAGAAAACGTGTACCAATAAAAGCCAGACGCCTTTTCTTGTCCAGGCATATGCAGCACATAACAAGCTCAGCAGAAGTTGATCTGGCTTCGATACACCTGTGGGAGCTAATGAATAACATGTTGACAGGGAGTGCTGCGGTTTAACCCATATAGAAAGTGACGGGGCGAGTTGAACCAGTGCGACGGAGAAGAGACGAGGAAGCCAGAAATACACCTCCCTGACTTCAGCCAGGGCAGGAACACGGTGCGCTTTCACCGACACTGGTGCCCCAGACTTTACCGTCTCAATTATCATTCCAACACAGCAGGAGCATGACAGCGTATTCCCAGCAGTGCCAGGGTCATTAGCCCTTCTCAACGCGCCTCTCACCTCTGAGGGAACACGGACGGCAGCCACAGGCGTGTTTGCATACGGGGGGGAGGGGGGGGGGGGGGGGGCTTTGCGGGGGGGGGGGGGGGTGTCTTTGCAGAGGTAAAGTTCAGATTGTACCTTTACCATCGTGTGTGAAGTCACATTAAGTGAAGTGTTTGAAATGCCATGGGGGTAATTTCACATTGTAAAGTAGCCCAGTGGGAGAGTCTGGGGCCAGCTTCTCAGGCTCACTATAATAAAACACTGCTATTATATGATCCTGCAAACGCTGCACCTCTAAACTGGTTTTGAATATGACCTAGATTTTTTTCATCAAATTTCCATTTTCTATTTCAATTTCATTTCACTGATGGGTTCTTATAGCAACCTCTTACAAGCAGAAACAAGCTCCAGACGTAATTCAAAGCCCAGCTGAGTTAAAGGTGGCAGACCCTTAAGAATTGCTCGAGAGAGAGAGAGAAGAGCAGTCACTGCGTTTAACAGGCTTGTATGTGTCCCGTCTGTTCCGCTACATTAGCCCTGATCTGTGAGAAAGAACGCAGAGGGAGAGCCATTCTTCTCATGACCCCTGCATCCCTCTGTCCTCCATCAGCGCTGACAGCCGACGGGTTAGCTGCCGAGAGCCGCTCACCCCGCCTCCCAACTCATCCCCAGTGTAGCGACCCCGTCCCGTAACAGAACGTGGGGCAAATTAGTCCTGCTCCGGCTCTCAGCTGGCTCTGCACTCCCCTCCCTGCCTTCGGTCACCCTCCTCTGCCTCGGCAGAATCCTAACGACCAGCATCCTCCCCCTGCCCTTGTGTTTATCCAGTCTTTTCAGGGTCGCATTCCTCCCGTGCTCACCCTTTATCAGGGAGAGACAGCAAGCAACGGCATTCCACACATTTCTCTACTCTATCCTCTCTGCCTCCTCCCTTACATCTTTCTCTGACCCATTCTCTCCAGCTTTCCTTCCTGCCCCCCCCCCCCCCCCCCCCCCCCCCCCCCTTCCTGCCCCCCCCCCGCCGCCGCCCCCCTTTACATGAGCAGATCCTCTGTGGGAGTTCCACCACTCAGGAGAGATCAGCATCACCTCACTCCGGTCACACACACGAGTATATCTAACACACTACAAGCGTGTTCCCCTGGATCTTTAGAATCTGCTCGACCGTTCCTCCCTCCGGCATATTGGATACGAATCAGGATCATTGACTGAGAAGCCAGAAGCTTTTGTGTTGTGAAATAAAACGAGCTGAACACACCCAAAGCTGTTGCTTTAGCTTGTTTCCATGACAGCGGTTTCTCAAAAACTTCTTTGGCTGCACTCAAAGGGCTTTCACATGCATGACTTGGTGTTTACCATCAAAAAGATTTTAAATGATCACAATAAGCAACAATACATGAGCAAGATAGATTCACTAATAATGGCATTAGAAGAAGACACGAGCCAGAGAGCTGTCTGCTGTTGTGTGCCACCGTCCGACACACATGCCTGACACAGATAACTCGGTGACACACTTCAAACTGCCTCTCCAGAGGGCGGCACAATGACTAAAAATGACTACACGAGCTATTCTGGTTTGGCGATTGCTGAACGATATTGAAAGAAGAAAGAGGACAGATAAAGATCACCATCAGACATTTTTAGACTGGCCTGTGTGGAGGCTGGAAGTTGTAGTAACACAGGGATGTTGACTCTCTTGGGTAAAAATCAGTTTTCTTTTCAAAGACTATCGATTCACCAAGGCCCATTTAGAATGACATTAGCTGCTCTAGATAACCGTAACGAGGATTACTCATTAACTATATATATGTCCACACACACACATCCTGAAACTAACCCTTGGCAAAGATCCCTAAACTTTATGGAACGTGACAGATGCCGCTCAGGGATTACATACTCTACAAATCCCCCAATGAAAGTTGGGAGCATCCTGTCCGGGCAGCAGCAGTTTGCTTGAAAGAGGAGCCAGAAAATAAATAACAGCAGGAAGGGAACAGAGGCCTGTTTTAGAAACCGGGCTCAGAGCAGAGTGTGGTTACAAAAAGGGGAAGTGATGCAAGGAGAAGGAGGTGGAAGAGGAACGAGGAAAGAAGCGGAAAAGGGATGAGTTCTAAAGCATCCTTTTCAGTCCCAGTCGTCCTGTTTCGAAAGCAGATCAACCTCGGTCCCAATAAAACGGAGGCCATACGTCCGTTGGTCAGACTCCCTCTCATTCCTTTCCACTTCACTGACTCTCCCCGAGTAACTGTCAAAACCAGGAGTCATGGCAGCCTCCACCACAGCATTACCATGTACAGTCAAAGCCCCCCGGCTCCAGCTGAAGGGAAGTCAACGGGGCTCAGCTGATTTATGGCCATCGACAGGAAGTCAGCAACAGCAAGGTCAATATCGCTATTACAGCCAATGGTGAGCTTGTACTGAGCAGGAGATGAGTTTGCACCTTAGTTTTTTCGGGTTATTACATCTCCACTTCCATCATATGTTCACTGACATCCTGGGTTCCAGACGTCAAAATACCTTGTGGGCTCACATGCCGACTCCCTCTCTGCCCCGGCGCCCTCAAATTGGGAAGGGTGGGGCAAAGGGAAGAGAAGGGAGGAAGGAGGAAATGACAAGCCGGGAAAACTATTTTGCCCATTTGTGGAACTTGTAGAGAGCGTCTTTTTCACGGAGGAGAGGGAATGTGGCGTTTTCTTCAGCACACGCAGAGCGGTTCAGAGGAGTGGGACGTAAATTAAGCCCTTGCTGGAAAATAACCGCAGTGCATGACAGATCTACATCACTTTCCACTTTACTTTTCACATTCCTGCCCCGACCAGGGTCCAATTTCACTTTGAAATGAATTTACCCAATGCCATCTATGACTGGAGACGTCCCGACTCCCGGCTCTTACTGCGTCAGCTGGAGACCTGTACTGGTGGAGCCCGACCTTTTCTGCCCGATGAACCCGTCACCAGCCGTCTGGTATCAGCTGATTTAATGATATTAACACTATTGTTTAAATCTCAGTCCTGTTTATTCATTCCTATGATGACCTGAATGATCTCAGATGTGTTGGGAAATTCCCCTTCAGTGGGTTTTTTTGGGTGGCGCTGTTGCAAGTGCTCCTCAATCCAAAGGCGGAATTTAGACAGAAGCAACGTGAGTGTTTATCAATATTTAAATATGCCTCTTGGACTCTCTGAGCCTTTACCGTCAACCACAGGGATGAGATAATTGTGATAATGGTGTGTTTGTCTGATAAGTTTTCAGTGATTTTCAGGGTCACAGAGCAAATTCCTCGTCCATCTTTCCACCAGCTGCGTGATTACACCACTGAATGCATTGGCAGGTTGTTTGTTCAACCATGGCGAGTGACTGCGCAGCACCAGTTTGACCTCTTAACAAAACGCTCCCATCGTATTGACGGTTAGATGGCCGATTACATAACCTCCAGCAAAAAAGGGGGAGGGGGGGCAGCATTATTCTCCACCATGACTTCTGACTGAACATCTGCTACTGCCACCTCACCCTCTGCTCCAGACAACTCCTCCCTCTCACCTACTTTAGCCTGGATTATTAACCAGTGCTTTCTTTTTAACTTTATCACTCATTATCGCTACCTGGGACACTCCCTCCTGAGTGACTCAGACAAGCACACAAAGCTATCTCTGTTTTCTCATCATCTCCTCAGACAGTGCCTTCACCTCAAAGGCCACAGGACAGTTTGGAAACAATACGAATCAATCGTGTTTTTAAAGTTCACAGTGCAGAGTTTGTTGCATAATGTCAAAAGTATTTCTCTGCCGTTACACTCCAGGGGTCGACTCTCATTGCACAATATAAGAGCAGTACCACTCTCACCGCCATCTGTCCAAACCCATCACAGCTGTCTTAGGAACATTTCCACCTGAAGGTTACTTAGGAGAGTGCGCACAGGAAGCTGGATCAATACATCATCAGTCTGACAAACGCTGGGCAGTGACGTCAGTAATCTGTGATCGAGAATGACCTCATAACACCACAGAACATAAACTGTGCAAGGCTCAAGGTCCAGCTCTGGATCAGAAATTCGTTCTGTGTGCGCTCCCAGTTGGAACGCGGCCATTTCCTTGTATTGTCTGGAAGCACTGCAATCTTACAGGTGTGTGCTGTGAGGGGGCGCAGAGGGGAGGATGGGGTGGTGGCACAAAAAACACAAGCAGAGGAAGTGAAGGAGAGCATAGTGGAGTTTAACAAAGACCAGCACAGAGGTCTGTTGAGGAAACTGAGGCAAGAAGGAAATGTGAGAAACGAAAATCAGCAACAGGAAGTAGCTAACCCGCAACACACATGGCTGCAGACTCAGGCCCAGATTCTGCAACCAGTCTGATGGAGGCAACGCATCAACTCTGTTCAACCAAAGGGAAAATGATGCTTCGGCAAAACACCAGACCAGAAATTCAGGAATAATCTGGTGAACTGAATGGAGGGGTTGCATGATCTGCTCTGCACTGACTGGAAGTTTTTTCTTTCGCCTGTGTGAATCAATGTCAGCTGACTTTAGTGGAAACTAGGATCTGCATGACTCTTTGCATAACTGACCTATAGCCACAAATATGACTAGATGATCACTCTGATGTACACGGGGGTTTAAACTAATAGAAAACTGAATGCTTGATGATGTAGGTTTGAAAACACGGAGGTATTTATGAAGCCTGTGGCTCGGTCTGGCCATAATTGAGACCATGATTGTAATTAGGTCACGCTAACAGCCATTAGAAGTTTTGAAAACAGCGCACATTTGTTTGAGGAACGGGGAGATTTTATAACAGAAGACAACTGTGGGTTGTAGCGCACTCGCATCTGCAACAAAAGCAGGGGGCCTGCAAGTAATCGGGCTCCGTCAGGACAACCATCCATTCAATAAGACGTCGTCACCGACTGAACAACAGCATCGAAGCTCGTCCATCCGATGGTGCAAACCCAGGAGGCCTCAGGTGCAGACACTGCTGATACATGTTTGGTGGAATGAAAGGATCTCTGCGGGGGGATCCACTGGTAATGGACCCCCAGAGACATTATTGCACAACCATTTGCCAGGAATGAATTCTCAGTGATCTCAGTGACTCAAAGGCAATAACAGGATATGACATCATACATGTCACCCTATTGTGTTTACAGCTTTTACCAGACATAAAAGCTCATGTCGATTATCTCCACTTGATTTAGAGGAGAGCTGATGACTGGAGAAAAAAAACACAGCAACACAAGCTACTGGGTATATCAGCATGACGCATCGCATATGCAAACATTTCCATACCACTGCAGTTGAGTGGCTTCTGGAGCGTGTGGTTCTGATTACTGCTCACCCGCTCCGACTCCGCTAACACTGTTCGATGAGAAGCAGGTTTGCGTGGAGGAATGCCAGAGTTGTGAGAGCGACGATGCCCAGTCCGACTTGAGGTTGAGTTCACGCAAATACTTCAAATACTGAACCAAACAGCTCAGCTCCCCTCACTCAAACTCAGAGGGCTGTGCCAGCATACCAGACTCTGTTTGCTTCCCAGGGAGCAAACACCACAATGTTCTACCTCAAAACCAAACCAGCAACGGGGCCAGAAGCACACCACTCTGAAAACTGCAGAGTTAGACCTAATGAACGAAACTGTTCGAAGCCGTCGCTAATCGCCATTATTCCTTCCCCCACTGATACCTTCTTGACTTAAATGTCCTTAAGTTGCAAGCTCTGGGATGAGTCTCTCAGCTGAAGAAGCACTCCGAGGAAGATTTGTGACGTTGCGGTAAATAAATAAAACTTAACTTGGCAGGATATCAATATACCCCATAAAATCTCTGTGGAACTGTGGAAAATTCAAGTTGCCAAGCAAATACTCATCACGCGGGCCTGTGCTCTCAGTGGAAGGCAAACCTGCTCATTTTCAGCTGGCATCCCCATGTTTGGGCCACAGAATTGAAAATGATACGACGATGGATGCATTTATGATTCTATAATTATTATATGACACAATGAGTGCCATTATCTGCTGAGCATGTCAATCAACTTTAGAGGGCTCGTTTCTGCTTTTGACACCGAGTTGCGACGTTCACTGATGCTTTCAACCAGGCTCCTGTCGTGTATGTGCCATTTCTGGTAAGTGCTGGCTCACTCAGCTTCCTGAGTGGATCAACACAGATTTATTTTATTGCATTCCATTACTGTTAAAGTTATTTTGTATTTGTTCTTCGTGTGTGTGGAAAGGATCTACAATAATCCTAAAGGATGATGTCACTAGTGTGTAAATAGTTTGACTGTAGTCCCCCCCCCCTAGAATGGACCCTTTAATTTAAATGCAGATATAAATATGAAGTAACAGGTCCTCTCCATGGAGGCTGCCATGTTTTTTACCGTAGCCCAGACTGGACAATTTAACACCTTCTGAGTTTTTATGAAAAGTTAAGCCACCATAGGATCTTCAGGTTTGGAAGGGTGGGAGAGATGAGGGGGTGTTAACCTGCAACGTGAATCTTCACCAGTAGATGTCACTATATTCCACACACTGGACCTTTAAGTTTATTTTTTTATAAAGGGGGTGAAATGAACTTTATATGTTAACTGTTAAATACAACATTGGTCTTAATAAACAGGTGTGTTATGTTTGAACAGCCATATTCTATGAGTATTTCATATGTATTTAATTTTGGGGGTCCCACCGGTGTCCTGGTGACGTCATGCCAGCCAGACACGCCGCGCGGCCACACACGTCGTCTTGTTCTTGACGCTTCAACCACGCGAACTTCAGCCATAATTAAACGATCAGAGCAAATCGAACTTCTTAACCATCGGGCCCATCAGAACCGGCCCACCGGGCCCCTCCTCGGGCTTCCAACCCGCTTTTCTTCCACTTCCATCCCGCTCGAGGCCGAACTCTGCCCCGGCCTCCTGCCGCTCATTCAAGCGGATCACTTCCTGCCTGCTGCACTTTTCTGTCGCTCCGAGCTTTTCAAACTAAACCCGCCGCCTTCCTTTGGATGAAGCGGACATAAAAACCGTGTTTAAAAGTAAGTTTCTGAGCGGGAGGAAGCTGCAGCAGCCCGGGCTCGGATGTGTCGCGGAGGTCCCTCTCCACCCAGCGCGGCTCTAACTCGCCGCCGCACCGCGCCGCTTCCTGGTTCGCTGCACTTGCTGGAAGTGACGGCCGGAGAGACCGGGGACAGGGGAGAGAGCGTGGCCGACATAAAGAGCTGGAACCCGGTCTTACCTGCTCGTAGGGTGCAGGAGGCCGATCAGAGAGTGGCTAACAACAACCGAGTGGCTCCGTCCGCGTCGCCGTGAGTCAAACTTCTTTTCCCGTCGAGCCTGGCGGAGAGTTGTGGCTTCCTCCCTCTCTCTCTCTCTCTCTCTCTCTCTCTCTCTGCCTCTCTCACTCTTTCTTTTCTTCTCTCACCCTCTTCCTGCTCTCCTCCCTCCCTCTTCCACTGGCTGCTCTCTGGGTCGCGTAATTCCGCCCGGTGCGTAGACAGCCGGCGCCGGGGTGCGGTCCAGGCCGAGGCGGGTCCCGGGCTACTCTCCGATCCGCCCCCCCGGGCCAATGAGCCGCCGCGCTCCGGCGATCCACTCGCTCCGAGCCAATCAGCCGGCCCCGGGGGCGGGCGCAGGTTTGAAAGGGTGACAGCGGCTGAGGGAGAAGCGGAAGTCGAGGAGGTGCAGAGGGTCCCTCATGAAGCTGGTTAATGGAGGAGGTATGTGCACGCTCAGGGTTTTATGCCCATATAAGTAGCAGCCAGTCTCGGGATGGACCCCGTCATCCAGGGCCTCCATCATGTGTCAGAACACAAGGAGTCATGTGGAGGAGGAGGTGCAGCCTCCCTCTGACCCATAAACACAGGATATAAAAACACAACATATAAGAAGTGTCTCTTCTCAGGGCCTCCATCAACAACTGGACACACGGGGAGCAGCAGCAGCTCCAAGTTCCTGTTTCCAGTCTCTGAGCCACCGCTGGCACAGTGAACTTCACTATCAGTTCCATTAAATGCAAAACAACTTTATCTGAGGCACACGTTTAAAGATCATATCAAGAAAACAACAACAGCATCAGTGGAACGTCCAGTTAAAGATATTGCATAATACAGAATGATGTGAAGTGAAGTGAAGTTATATTGTTGTTATGCTCCGCTCCATCAGAAGGTCAGAGGTCAGAGGTGAGCAGCACAGCAGAACTGATGAGGCTGATCAGGCCTGTGTCTGACTCTCCAGCACCATGGACTCTCCAGGCCTGGAAATGGTTGAACAATTTAAAACATGTGCATGTTCTTGCTAATAAATAAGTGACTTCACCCTCGTGGTTTCAGACCAAGAGCTATTTTTATTTTCCAGCTCACAAAACTTCCCTGAGCTCTTGACCCCAGTGAAGAAACAAATAAATATGGATGAAACTAGATTTGCTCTACTTTTTTAGGTTTAAATGTCAGTTTTAAAACTACATCTGCAGTTTTGCAGGGGTGTTTTGAAAGATGTGAGAGAAAGGAAGGGAGAAACTTACAGTTATTTTTGATTTGCACAGGTTCCTAGCCCTGGAGCAGGTGGAACCAGGTTTCATGACGAGACATGTTTACCTTACCTGGGAACCGTTGCAGGTGCTGATGTAATAATGGGAGAAACACTTGTTCAGACTCACAAATCAACCCTGACATTTGTTTTCCTTGGCTCACCCTTATTAAATGGAAGTGGCGGTGAAGATGAAGAGATAAGCACTGGAGGAGCACTCGAGGGAAAAGCAAGAGAGGTCTGTAAAAAAACAAACAATCAATAACAGGAGGTAAAAACACAGGATCTACGGACACTAGTGTGAAAAGAGGACGGGCAGTGTGTTGTACATAAGAGATGATAGAATCCTGAACTCTCACAACAAGAACCTGTTTACTTCAATTGCGCCTCTGGGATTGAAACCCAGTTTGTGAAGTGGAGCTGGAGGCACGGAGACAATTCACATGCCACGACCAGCAGGGAGACATTAGCGACGGAAAATAAAAAGTTTTGCACTTTCTCAGGACGAAACATATTTGTAAATTAAGCAGCTTTGATCAGCAGAAGCAGAGGCCAAAAGATAACTTAAAACAGCCAGAGCTCATCCCCCATGAAAGGGACGTTTCTGTGGGAACGATTATGAGAAGAAATAATAAGATTTGATTGAAAAATAAAGATCACATACACATCAGGTCATCCATAACACCAGGAGAAAGCTAAACATCTTATGGACGATCAGAGATATTAATGAAGCTAAAGTACACAAGCAGTTGAATTAGCACCTTAATTGAATTCAACAACGTGCGTGTCTGCTGGGGAGAAGAGTTCAGAGGAAGGGGAGTGAATGACCGTGACTTCTCTCTGCTTCATGTTCCTCTCTTTACCTGGAGGCTGATGCCAGACAAGAGGCCGGAATATGAAACAGACAAACCTGTAACAGGAGCCGTTGAAAACACAGCCTCCACCGGTGACGTCCACGTCTCTGCAGTTTGATGGAGCCCCCCCGGCCGCGGCTGGCGTCCATTCATAAACGTATTTTCACTGACACGTGTGATTTACGCTCACGGCGTGTGTCACTATGAAAGGAATGTGTGTGCGTCTATAGGTGTAGCAGCTGGCCATCACATGTCTGCATGTAAGGCAAAACATTTGACGTCCAACATGCCCGGGTCTGGAAAAATCAATAAATCTCACACACACACACGCTCTCTGCCCCGGGACTATGGGAAATATCTGAAATTTCAGCTCAGGGGTCAAAGATCACGCGGTCGCCCGTTACTTGAGCAGGAGCAGATGCCGAGGGCCGAAGGAGAAGGAGAAGGAGGGGTAGTGCACGACAGAGCGAGACTGTGTGCGCAGGACAAATAAATAAAAAGTCAACGATTGTGAATTCAAGGTTAACCCAAGGAAAAGTTCACACACAGAGTTGCACAAACGCTGGGATAAATGACCAAATATGGACACTTCTGACCTCCCTCCCTCCCTCTCTCTCTCTCTCTGTACCTCACGCCCTCCTTTTCACTGTGACCTAGTCTCTCTCTCTCTCTCTTGCCTTCACTCGGCTGTAATAGCAGCAGGGTGTGTATGTAATTCAGGGTGTGCAAAGCCATTATATCATCCAGCCGGAGGAAAAAAGGACCCATTCAGTGTCAGCACATTAAAAGGGTGCCATGTTAACTCACTGACCGCTCTCGCCGTGTAATTACTTGTGTGAATTCATGTGTGCGGGCGTTCATGCTCCAGTGTCCCTGCGAGAATCCGAGCGTCTCTGTGTGCGCGCGCCGTCATCCATGAACACAGAGACGTGCACACGTACACCGAGGCCCGGGTCCTGTATGTGACTGGGAGCTTCCAGCCGCACACACACACACACACGCACACGCACGCTGTTAATGGGATCCCAGGGAAGAAAACACGTCGCCGCTCATTTCCAACAACTTGTGTTTTGTTCCACATTGTTCCCCAGACATGTGCTACACCCTCAAACCACTGCCTCCCTTGACATGATGCTGCTGTTGTGTGTGTGTGTGTGTGTGTGTGTGTGTGTGAACCACAAAGAGGAATCAGTACCATCCCTGGCTTTTAAGATGTGACAATAAGAAAGCTGCCATTTGTTTTTCCTGCCCTCCATCCTCCTCCTCCATCCTCCTCCTCCTCCTCCTGCCCTCAGTAATCAGCACAAAGAAAGCAGCGATAACACACATGTTGACTCACAGAACTGAGGAATGTGGAAGGGAAACTACACAAAGCCCCCCCCCCCCATCTTTTGTTACCGACTTTCCTTCCTCGTGTATCATCTGAACTACTGCCATAAGTGCTGCGTGATGCACGGGAGGAAAAGATGGAGGGACACTGAACAGCCGTGGCTGTTCTGTCTCAAGCTGCTATCCGTCCGGAGGCCGAACAAGTTGGAGGGCAGCGAGTGTTTCGAACCCAAATACAGCTGCGTGTTTACTGTAAACACAGATTCCCTCCAATCTGTTTGTTGCAGAGTTTCTCCCACACACAGAAACTAGCGCAGCCATGGATCAAGTTTAATTTCAAACAAACACATTCAGGGTTTCAGGGGCTGAGCGGCTGGCGATGTAGGAGAGAGGCACCAGAGAAATTCTGCAACTCTGCCCCTCCGCGTCTCTCGGGCGGTTTGCTCAGCAGCAGCAGCCGCCGCTGGCTTCCCCTGTCTCTTTTTTTTTGCCTTATATGGTCACAAGAGTGGTTGAGTAAGAGAGAGAGACAGCGGGTGGAGGTGTGGTCTATTGTTTTTTTTTTTTTTTGCAGAGGAGGTGTAGAGTTTCTGCTGCTCTTGAACCTTTGAGCTTGTCGTTACTCTCACAGTCACCTCTCCGCTCTGTCTGAGGTCAGACGGCGAGGATGAGACGGGGGGGGGGGGGGGGGGCGGGGGTCAGGGGGGGGGGGGGGGGGGGGGGGGGGGGGGGGGGGGGGGGGGGGGGGGGGGGGACTGAGTCATGAGCCCCGGGGCCGGTGGACCAGTCAGAGATTAGTGAAAAGCTGACAAGGGGAAGGCCGGCGCTGGTTCAAGTGGGAGATCATTAACAACGGTGCAGACCCACACACGTTAGAAACGCTGCAGGAATGTCTTTCAGCCACTGACTCACTCAGTCCCTCATTCAACACTTGCTGATGTGATGCCAGTGGAATCCCCCCCCCCCCCCCATGGTTCTGCCCCCTGGCCACCCCGGGTCAGAGCCGCTGAACAGGTGGAGGTGGAACCAGCCGACTGCTCTTCTCTTGAGGAGCGTCCGCAGGCCGCAGCACGACCGCGTCAGCTGTGGATGACTTCATGCATCAGGATGGGAAGTGTAATGGTTTTTGAGAGGGGCGGGAACGATGATGCAATTGATGCAATAGCTGTCTGGCTGCAGGTCTGGAGTTGTCTCCTTCAGCCCCACTTCACCTCGTTTACTTCAGGCTCTTCACATCTGCCCCCGATATGATTTCACGTGTAATAGACGGTCAGCGAACAAGCAAAGCAAAAAGTTGAAGAGAGCAGGGATTCAGTCATTGGGTCTGTTGAGAAGAGCTTTAGAAAGTCAAGCCATCATGATAATAATAATTATTATTATTCATTGACCCAGAACAAACGTAAACATGTTCAGTAGTTTGTGTATAATCCTGCATACACACAAACAAACTGAGAGCGAGAACATAACCTCCTTGGCCGAGCTAATAAACAGGACTACATCACAAAATTTGACAGTACTTTGATGAATAAGCATATTATATTGTTAATCTATATGTAGTTTCAAACACCAGTGGAAAATAAACAGGCTGAAATCAGAAACATCTTTTCTTTACTTTATTTCTTGCTTTTCTCACTGCTTTTCGGTACACAGAGTTCATCCCAGTAATAAACTAAATCAATTTCAGACCTGCTCGACTTCACAGTCAGGACCCAAAGACCTACACACACACACAGACAGACACACACGTCTTCCTCTCTCACAGTTTTAGGCATAATGGTGTAAAATGACCATGTGTGGCTCTGCAATGTAAAAGAAATGCCACCCCCTCGTGGAGAAAAGCAAGAACTACAGATCTCATTCATTATTGTCTGGTATTATGTTAAATCCTCTTCACCATGAAAACTATAAATGTTTGTCCCTCATGTAAAACAGTAGAAGTGCTTAACATCAGTGTACTCCCCATTCTACAGACTTTAACAGCAAACTGTCGCAGGAGCTGTCACAACTATTCAAGAAACCAAGTAAACGCTCCGAACTGAAGCAGAGCCCGAACTAAAAGACTAACAGAGTGCGCACACCCAGCACTAGACAAGAGAAACAAGAGCGAAGATGCAAGCAGCGATATACAGCTGAGGCAGTGTGTCTAGGTATGGGTGTGGGCGTTTCAGTGTTTGCCACCTGCGACATGTTTGTTACGGTTGTTGGCGGCGGCTGCTGGCGACCACGTCAGAGTTGTACATAAGAAATGAGAAGTACGATGGTGAGTGGCAGGGCGGGAAACGATGCTTCACTGTCCAATGACTTTGCTGACAAATGAGTCCAGCTCATCATCGTCTTTGATCCCAACAAACTGATCGATGACGTCACCTCCCCGCATGGCGATGACTGTCGGGACAGCGGACACCTGGAGACGTATGAAGTCATGTGATGAACATGTCATCGTCATCATCATCATCATCATCATCATCACTTTGACTGCGCGTGGCATTTTAGCTGAACGCTTTCTCGGCACAAACCTCAAAGTTTATACGCCAACAAAATGAAATAACCTCTCACCCCATATTCGATAGCGAGGTCTGTGTGGTCGTCTATGTCAACCTTCGCCATGGCAACGCGGCCTTTCTGTTTCGCAATGGCCTTCTCCAGCCTGGGCCCGAGGATCTTACAGGGGCCACACCACCTTAAAGACAACACACAAACAGAACACACGTCAAGGCCCCTGGAGTTTGACTGTGACAAATTACAACACTGTCACTGTGGTGAGCTAAACTGAATAAACACGCTCAGAGAACGTTGTTGGACGAATCAAACTGTGATAAAATAAAAATACGAAGACCTCATGAGGAGCCCACCCCTCTCTGGACCCAGCACATCCAGTGACTTTCTTTGAAACAGTTGCGTAACCTTCCCTGAGGAATCCCCCATGGTGGTGCACCCTGTGTACATACTGTACATGTGTGTTTATTTTTAAACAGCAGGACACAAAGACGCAATGTATGCAACATGTCACGAGCCACCTCAAGAGACAGGACAGCTGTCCAGGGTCAGGGTGTGAACCAGGGTTTCTGCAGGTCAAACTCTCAGAGAAACGAAGAAGCTTCACTCACTGTGCGTGGAAGTCAATGAGCACAGGCAGCTCGCTGTTAATGACCCTCTCTGTGAAGTCCTCGTGGTCCTGGACGTTGAAGGAGACCGCCCGGCTGAAGGTGTGAGGAAGGGGGCGAGGCAGACTGCGTGACGGAGAGAGGAGGAGGACCCGGGCTGTGGAGGACTGCAGGGAGGTGGAGAAGGAGGAGGACGCAATGGAGGCCGGGAGGCACCCCATCTCTTTCGTGGACAGCGTCCAAATTCTACGCACCAGCAGCCTGTGAGCCATCTATGGGACACACATGAGACATGGGGACATGACGTGTCAAAAAATGTTTGTCCTGAACACACACAAACGAACATATGTGTAAAATAATATAAACAAGGGGCTTTAACATTTAAATAAAGTTTCACATATTAAATGCAATATAGTATGTCATTAAAATTCTTAAATACCGGACTCTTTGGGCTCCACCTCCCCAGGTAGAGAGGCAGGGGACACCCACGTGTCCACCGGTGTCTCTTGGCTCCACCTCTCCCGGTGTCCCCTGCCTCTCTACCGGACTCTCTACTCCACCTCCCCCCGGTATCCCCTGCCTGTCCCCCGGCGGCTCGGTTCCTCCATTTCCCTCCGGTACGCGTGACTTTGCCCTGATCGTCCTGACCTCACCTCGCCTCCTGCTACTCCCGGTCCTGGCCCCGCACATTCTCGCGCACAGCCCGCGCATTTTGACGAACACGCTCTCGATCCCCGCACTCACTCACGCACACTCACGCACACTCACGCACCCCCCCGCAGGAACAACGCATGTCCTTACCTCGATGTTTACGTCTCTCTCCTGCGGCAGAAGTTCACCTCACGCAGCAAACGAGCACTTCCGGTGTGGAGCCGCGGATATAAACAGGAGCGACCGAGCGGTGCAGCGGGCAGCGACACCCGCGGTCAAGTCGGGAACTACACTACGCTCAAACTTCATTTTATTCCACTGAAAATACTAAAATGCTTTAAATACTTTGCTTAAATATTTTCAGTGAAAAAAATAAATACAATAAATAACTGAGCGGCTTCAGTGAATAAAACTGTTTCTGGGCTTTTTAATATGATTGAAAATACTTATTATAAAGACAAACCTGGAAGAAACCACTGGTGTTGATCTAATGATGTATTAGGGAGACTGTGAATCAAATCTTACTTAAAGAATCATGTCCAGCAATAATGGGATGGGTTCATCGAATAAGAGCAGTTGAACTCTAACATGACATCATCGTGACCTTGAACTTCAAATTCAAATTTAAATCAGGAACAATGTTATTTTACATGAGAGACATCTCTTATTTTCTCACATCAACCAACGGCCTGATCATAATTCGCGGGGGTGGAGCTGTCAGAGAGTGTTTCATGTCCTGGAGGGCAGCGGGATGAAAGAGTGGAGGTGGGTGTGGAAGTGTGTCATCCACAGCTGAGTGAGAAAAAAGTCTCAACAGACTCAAACAGACGGAACAAGACAAAGGACAGAGAGGAACACAGACGATCTGCAATCTAGGACCTGATGCTGATGATGGAGGGGACACATGTTATTGCTGTTATCACTTCTTATCTTCTTTCTTTCATTCAGAAGTGAAACTCTGAAGAAGACTTTGGACTGTGGTTTGTTTTTTTTGAACGATGGAATGAGACGTTTGCTCTGAGGACATGTGAAGAGTGTTTCAAGATATGAATATGGAGAAATACCTTGCAGATTCAGCGTCCTCTTCCCCTCTTTGTCCTTCTCCTCCTCTGCTTCGACCCTCTGGGCTCAGCTTTCCTCCGCACCGACGGCTGCGCTCTCTGTTCTGCAGATCCGCAGCCGTGCTGCCTGCAGGCACACACAACTCTGAAGCTCCAGATGTTCACATGTTTACAGACATACTGACCAGCAACCGGGCAACAACAACAACAACAAGGGTGACGACCTGTCCACTGGGCCGCACCGCAGCATCCTCAGAGGCTGCAGTGGATCCACAGAGGGGAGGCTCAGGGTCTGGGCGGCAGGACAGACAGCTGTTGTCTCACATCTGTCCATCTGCGAGAGTCAGTGGCAGAAGTGTGGGCAGACAGGGCCGGGTGGTGACCCCACTTCAGACATCACAGGAGATCACAGAGAAGCAGCATCAAAAGAGCAGGAAGAGGAGGAAGAGGAGCATCAGGGTGGGAGTGGACTGTGCAGGGAGACATGCAGCGGCGTCCCTCACTGAGACGGATGCCAGACTCAGTGAGTGGCTGCAGAGCCTGGACATTGCAGATGAGACGGAGTCACAACAGCAGGGGGGGCTGTTTGTGTCCAGGCGCAGGAGGGGGACAGGGCCGGGAGACAGACGTCCCCATTTCCTGCCTCCCATCCGTCAGTCCGACTCCCTCCTTCATGTCCCCCTCTTGCTTCCAGAAAACTCCCCCCCACCCTCACCCTGCACCTTCCCACACGCCCCCGTCCTCTACCTGCCTGACCTGCCACTGTGGCCAGTCACATCGAGGGGGAAGTGACATGCAGCCACTGAGGAGCGGGTGCTGGCCTTGGTTTTGCACTGACTGGGTCTGAAACATTTTAATAACATATATTGTTTTTTTTAACCTCCATAAATAACCTGAGACTGAGTCACATTGGGAACACTGGGTTCACTACTTCTTCCCTGTCTCTTGCAGGCCCTTGTCTTCCCAGAGGGGGACGCTGTCCTGAGGACAGACAGTGTGGGGTAGAGGGGAGGGTTTGGGTGGTGGTTTATTAGGCCGAGGCTGTTGGGGCTTGAACAGAGCTGCACACTGTGTCCCTGCTGAGGTGGGATCTGTGTGTCGGGACCTGAACACACGGGCCTCAGTCTGTCTTACCGCTCGCCTCGCGTCCCCCTCCTGCACATGTTTACCCTCCAACTGTTTGTGAGTGAGGCTCTTTTTTCAAGGCAGCCAGCCCCCCCACCCCCCACCCCCCACTCCGTCTTTATGCCAAATAAACATTGCACCGGAAATTGCAGGGATATCTGGGATTTTTGAGGGGTCCCGGTGGAAAGGAGGAGAAGGCCGAGAACAAGGGTGCTCTCTGTGACACCTCGGAGGTGAAGGGAGGGCGAAGACGCAAGGAGGGATGGGGGGTGGTGGGGGGCTCCAGAAGGGAGGGCGTGACCTTGCCTTGGTTGGTTGGTGGGCGCCATTAACAAGATGCATATTCACTGACAAACAGGTACAGGTGACCCAGTTTCTCTTGACCCCAGCAGGGGTGCGTGCTAACGCTGACCTCCTGTCATAGAAGGAGCTGAGAGGGGTCAAAGGTTAAGAGGAAGTGATAATGTGTGACGCAGATACAGTGCCGCGAGTTTCCCAATGAGCTTCTCGGGACGGTTGGAGCTGCTGCACCTGCCCGTTCGTCTCCTCCTTCTCCTCGTTTCTTTCCTGGCAGCTGTCTGGAAAACAAAAGCCATTGAAGGAGCTGAGGTTTCATAACAGGCCCAGACAAAGCGTGCATGAATGGCAGGGTGTGTGTTCTGTGCACGCTCCATCTTTGTGGGAGAGTTTGGTTCCTGTTCGCTTTTCATGGACCCAGATGTCTTTATTTGCACAAGCTGCTCAAAGATAACTGACTTCCTGCTGCTTGTGAAATAATTAAAAAAACCTGATGAACTACGTCTAAAATATTTCTAAAAGCAACAAATGCACAAAATACTGATTATTCTTCAACTTCAAAAGGGATAAAGTAAATGTATGTACATGACTTGGTTTTATTTTTGTTTGTGAAACTGGATCCTCTGTGTTTTCCCGCTGGTCTGTCATCATCTTTAAATGCTGTATCTCCTCTGCACTCACCATCAGCCTGTAATTCACTGTGTTTACACTCTGCCATACCAAATGCTATATTTCTATATAAACATATGTAAAAGAACATATGGAGAAAACAGGATTGTTTTTATGATGCATGTGAATTTAAGCACATCTGGTGGTTGTTAGGCTGTGTGTGTGTGCATCCACCTTACCCAGCTCCCCTCTTCTGCCGATCTATGTTTCAATGTTTGAGGAGTCAACAGTAGAGTTCCTGTTCA
The DNA here is from genome assembly GCA_016785235.1 of Pseudorhombus dupliciocellatus. Taxonomy (NCBI): domain Eukaryota; kingdom Metazoa; phylum Chordata; class Actinopteri; order Pleuronectiformes; family Paralichthyidae; genus Pseudorhombus; species Pseudorhombus dupliciocellatus. The sequence goes on from JAFBJW010000230.1 coordinate 460,070, forward strand.
TGGTTTAAAAATAACTTCAGGACTTAAATTCCTCGCCCCCCTCGTCTCATCCTTTCTTAATGGCGCTTTCCTAAACTCTCTCTCTTTGCTTGTTTTTCTTCCTCCCCCCTTTCTTCTGTTTTGGAACAGGCCGTGCACTCTGTTCGCTCTCTGTTCGTGCCCAAACACACACGGAACAATATTATAAACATCTGCCATTTGCAGAGAGAATGAACGCTCGTAAAGGTCCAAGGAGCTGGTTGAGTATGTTTTGATCATTTGCGTGTGTGTGTGTGCGCGCGTGTGCAAGTTGTGTGGGCAGGTGTGGCAGAGGCTTTCCTGAACGTACACTCCACACCTGTCTTCCTCTCCACATGCACCCACACCCGCTCTTCCTTTCACAGACACACAAATCTTTTCCTTCAGTCAGAACCGACAATCTCACTCCCCTGACCTCACACTGCCGTCCTGTTCCACCTGGACCTGCTTCTCACTCCACGTCTTTGAAGGTCTGACCCCCCCCCCCCCCCCCCCCCCCCCCCCCCCCCCCCCCGCCGACCCCAACTGCGACAGGGAGGTTTTCCAGAGAACTCCTAAAGCAGGCTTGTGTCACTTGAACCGTTACGAGTTGACGTTCTCCAAGAGCTCCAGAATGTAAAGGTCAGCGCTCGGGGTGAGGCTCCCAGCGTCGGTGTCCGGGAGCCGGAGGAGCTGATGAATGCCTCCACTCTGGTGTGTGTTGGAAAAAAAGAGGCACATGTTTGTTTATTATGTCTGGGATGGAAGCCACCGAGACCAAAGTGGAAAAGGACACATTCTTTGATGAGTCAATGGAACTTACAGTAAATATGAAAACAACAAAAACATTTCTCACACACACACACACACACATTCATTTTTGCCTGTTTACACGGGCCTGTTACATCACCTCTGTCTCTCACAGAGAGAGAGAGGGGCTGTGTGGGAAGAGGATGGAGGTTTGGTTGGTGCGGTGTGTATACGAGCTCTGCTGCTGATATGTGTGTGTATTTGCGGGGGCGTGTACAGGTGAATGTTCTACTGTAAAGCAGCATCATGGTGTTGCTTCTGAAGTTCAGCCTCAGCTTCAAGTTCAGGTTGTGAGCTCAGCTCAGCGTCTGATCACACAAAACTGAATCACAGTGCTGACAGTTAGGTTAGTTTTGTTAATTTTGAGGTAGTTTATTGGTTTATAGTGGGAGGAAGTCTCCAGGAAATCAGTGTAATCTCAGACACTAAGATGGTTTCCTGTGAAAACATCTGCGGGGGGGGGGGGGCACCCATCAAGGGGGGGGGCACTCATCAACCACAAAATTCTATAAATTAATTACAGTGTATTTGCATCTGTGTGTGTGTGATGGAAACCTCTGAGCAGGTGAAAGGAATGTGGGGGTTACAGACAGGATATGGAAGGAGGAGATTATCCTAATCATTTTCAACATGTCGTTAAGGTCCGCTCCGCTCTCCTCCTGCTCGTACTTCATCGGCCCAGCTCCTGTCTCTGAGTATTTTTCTAAAGGAGCAGTTGGCGGCTGCAGTGTTAATGTAGCACGGAGCAGCAGCTGAGCATATTGACTTTACTTTTCACAAAGCGGCGGCCGGACAGACGTGTGCGTGTGAATCAAACTTTAAAGCATCAAAAATATTATTTTCCCTTAAACATAAATAAATAAACACCCAGCTCCTTTGGAATGTAGTAATTCTCCATTTTTATGAATGACTGCATTCATGCTTGGCCACGCCCCCTCCCCCCGCCCCCCTGCAGCTGTCAGTGGCGCTCAAGCCCCGCCCCGTATATAACCACGCCCCCTTCTGAGACACCTTGCCCGCTTGCCTGCCTCCTAATTGGTTAGAGGAGTTCTGAGTGGGCGGGGCCGGGATGAGCAGCACGGGGCTTGTATAAGAAGGAGGGGAGTCCGCTTCGGGGGAGTTTGGAATGATGGAGGAGGATAGAGGCTCAGGATCTAATGTGTGAGGACGATCGTCTCTGAGCCACCAGAGGATTTATCTTTTCATTTGAGATTTACAGAGCTGTTCGCGTCTTCTCTTTTCCTATGTGAGTGGGCTGACAGCATGGGGACACTGTTGCTGTTTGCTGTCCTGCAACTGGTCCCAGTGGTTCTGGTGAGTGTTGGACCCTGAGTTCTGATCTGAGTTCTGATCTGCAAACACTGTGAGGAGGGGGGACTCAAACTGGAGCTGCAGAGGATTCGAGTTACTGTCCACTGGTTTCATTTCACACAAACGTACTATAATAAGTATATAACAAGAATCTGTGTGTGTGTGTGTGTTGGGACACTCGGAACAGGTCTTTGAATATCTATAAACAAAAGCTCCTCCTGAAAAGTCTGATTAATATTAGTAACACATCTTATTTACATAACTCTTTAAAAAGACTTTTCACATTAAACAAAGAAAAAGTATGAAAGTAAATAACAATTACAACTGTAAATACAAATCATTGAATGTATGAATCTACTGTAAACATCAGGAAGTGCTCAGTGGTAATACTCAAGTACTTCAGAAGAGTAAATGGTATCTCTCTGTCCTCTACTACACCACACTACTGCGTTATTACTTAACAATTAAAAACACTTTAAAATCAGTTTAGCGACAGATCTACCTGAATATTTTGTGGTTACAGCCCAAGTATGAGTCTAAAATTGGAGCCTTAGTGTCACTGTGTATTTGGTTGTGTGATGTCACGACCAAATACACGCCCCCAACCGCCAACCGTCAGAGAGGAGACGTCAGGACGGGAAGGATCCCTCTGGACAACCAGACCCCTGCTGGGAGCTGTGGAAGGGCCCTGCTGTGTGTGTGTGTGTGTGTGTGTGTGTGTGAGGGTGAGAAACAAAAGACGAGGGGGGGTTTCGGGTCAGAGAAGATTCCTTTCATCCCTGCTCGTCCGGCGAATGCCAAGCGGAAGGCGACAGAGGGTCACAGAGATCCCTGTGGGGCTGTGGACAGGGCCGGGTATTCAGCTGATGCTGGAGCCACACACACACTCTGAGGAATTCCTATGATCCGTGTAACACGAGTCAAACTATTGTCCCCCCCCCCCACCACCCCGGTTTGTGGCTCCTCCTCTTGCTGCAGGATGGTTGCTTTTTCAACATGGCCGCTCTGTGTGTCCCCTCCCCCAGGTGACGGCAGGCTGCCCGGCGGTTTGCGAGTGTCCGGCGGGGCCCCCCTCCTGCCCCCCAGGGATCAGCTCGGTCCCGGACGGCTGCGGCTGTTGCAAGGTGTGCGCCGGCCAGCTCAACCAGGACTGCCACGAAGGACGGCCCTGCGACCACCACAAGGGCCTGGAGTGCAACTATGGCAACGACGTAGGCCGGACCCACGGCATCTGCAGGGGTGCGTACGCCTCGCGGGAGGGGGCAGCTGGATCCGAATGTGGGGGTTTGGCTCGGGGTTGAGTGATTGGATGTGTGACTTCAGGGTGGTGGTGGTGGTGGTGGGGGTTGTGTGTGTGTGTGGGGGGGGGGGGCGCGCCTCCAAGCCAAGCGGCTGGAGTCACTCTTTGATAGGAGCCCGAGGTTTGAAGCCTGTGCCACGTTTTGAAAAGGGGGGGGGGGGGGGTCGCGCCTCCAAGCCAAGCGGCTGGAGTCACTCTTTGATAGGAGCCCGAGGTTTGAAGCCTGTGCCACGTTTTGAAAACAGAGCACCTTCATGAGCTGCGACTGAGACCGGGCCAACTCCAGGATTTATATAAGTAGTCCAGTGTGTACACAAACAGCCCCGGGAAACACACAAACACATACACACAGAGGTATTTTTATTTGGGGGTGTTTCTATATAGAGGGGGGTATCCAGGGTGTTATATGGGGAGTTCCACTGGGGGAGCGAAAGGGGACAGACATTGTAAACAAGTCAAAATTCCGCGCGTCTAAGAATAGAGCTCGCTTCATAAATCTGGAGATAGTGTGTCTGTCTCTTCACTTGTATCAAAGATGTATTTCTACTTGAGCCGCTTCTAAGATTCAAGTATTTTGACCCTGTTGCGTCTCCTCCCTGATTCCCCCAGCCAAGGCCGAGGGCCGCTCCTGCGAATACAACGGGCGGATTTATCAAAACGGCGAGAACTTCCGTGCCGGCTGCAAACACCAGTGCACCTGCATCGACGGCGCCGTGGGCTGCGTGCCCCTCTGTCCCAGCCACGTGCCCCTGGCGTCCCCCTCCTGTCCTGCCCCCAAGCTGGTCAAGGTGCCGGGCCAGTGCTGCCTCAGCATCGACTGCCACAAGGGAACCGCCGTCGTGCCGCCGGCGCACAGGCGACCCCAGCCTCCAGCTTACCCGCCCTACCCCTTCATGCCCTACCAGGCCTACCCTTACCCCAAGCCTTACCCCAAACCGTACCGGAAACTGTACCCCTACAAGCCCAAGAAGGAGAAGGACACCATGGGCAACGAGCTGGTGGAGCTGGGGCGCAAGTGGGACAAGCCACGTGGAAACAAGCACCTGGCGGGTAAGCGCGGACGCCACCGTGTCGCCTCAGAGCACCGTCTGTTTCCTCCACGCAGTAAAGCATCATGTTTATGTTTTAACCAGTTTAGAACTCTGACGCACAAACAGCCTCACTGTGAGCCCTCGGCATCGCTGCGCGCACGCGTGTCAGCGTTTATGTGAGGCTTGTTTTCCACTGGCTCCTTGCACACCAGAGGTCCACCCTCTCCCTCACACAGCACATACCTCTGTCACCCTCTCTGTAATCACCCTCTCTATGCGTCAGTGTTGCCTGTCCAGTGAATGAGGCCTGTGTGCTTGGCGTCTCTGCCTCTCCCCTCTCTCTCCCAGCGGCCCTCTCCCTCCATCCTGCCTCACCTCGGCCGGTGTGTCGCCGCTTCGCTCTCCGATTTTTTGCGTCGTTGAGGTCGTTGCTCTCTCTCGCTCTCTCTCTCACGTGTCCTCTCTTCTCGCCCCCTCTCCCCCAGCGTGGAGGCAGATGGGCGACCAGTGTGTGGTTCAGACTACTTCCTGGTCCCAGTGTTCCCGGAGCTGTGGGATGGGCGTCTCCTCTCGCATTACCAATGACAATGCTCGCTGCAAGCTGATCAAGGAGACGCGCCTGTGCAACATTCGGCCCTGCAGCTCCATGTCCGTCCCCGTCAAGGTGAGGAATGTGTTTAGTGCTTTTAAGATGGGGATAGATTACAGCGTTTCCTCTAATGGCCCACAACTATGTCGCCCGGCTGCCACGCTAAATAGAATCAGGAAAGGATTTCTCTCAACGGGTCAGATTGGTATTAATATCGTGGCATGTATTCCCCCCCCAACCCCTGAATCCCTCTATGGCTGCAGCCTTTTCTGGTTCGTCCCGTCTATTCACGGTTCTGTTGCTGTGTGGCAGAGCAGAGCTGATCTGGACCGGGTTCCTGCAGCTCATCTGTGCACATGAACATTCGTTTTTCTACACGAGGAGAAGCGCTCAAAGCTTTTAACGACAGAGGACAAACTCCCCTGTGGTTCACCTGCGGGGGTTTGGAGCCTCCCCCACGCTGACCCTGCCTGGCTGCGGCTCTCAGCTGCACTCAGTGGCCCCGTGCTGGGCGACGTGAAGGGCCCTCGCTGCGCCCACTCTGACGCTGCTTCACATTCTGAACACAACAGCGTCAGAGACACTCGGGAGGCTGATGGGCTGTTATGCACCTGTTTCCCTCCGGTGTTTGCGGAGCCGCTGTGGGCGTTAATGTGCCTCGGTGTCAGTCCCCAGCTATTGTTGGCATGCTCCTCTCCCTGGAACTCATCTGCTGCTCTGACCTTCAGTTTGTCTACTGCCACCTCTGTGCTCCACCGCTGCTCACTTGATTTGATTTTCACGCCTCAGTGTCAAACTTCTGATCAACCTGACTTTGCTTTTTCTCCGTCCGCAGAAAGGAAGAAAGTGCTCTCGTACCCATAAGGCCCCGGAGCCGCAGCGCCTGTCCTACGCTGGCTGCAGGAGCACTCGTCTGTACAGGCCCAACTACTGCGGCGTGTGCCGGGACGGCCGCTGCTGCTCGCCTCGGCGCACACGCACCGCCGGCGTGGCCTTCACCTGCCCCGACGGGGAGCGCTTCAATCGCTCCGTCATGTTCATCCAGTCGTGCAAGTGCAGCGACGAATGCAACCATCTCAACGAGGCCGCCATGCCTCCACAGCGATGGCTCTACGGAGACACACACAAGTTCATCGACTAGTGGTTCTATCACCCCCTCCCCCCCCCACCCAACCAACATTCCCTCACCAAAACCAAAACAAAACAAGACTTTGACACCCCCATAGATTAAAGTAGATGTCCTTAGTGTCTCAGAGTAGATGTGAGAAAGGTGCAGGTGGAGGAACGGGGAGCAACTCCAACTTGGAACCAGAGAAGTTAAAATAGATAACAAGTAGTTTCTGGCCCGGCCACTTCCTTCAGACTGACTGAACCTTGAACCGAAACATGGAGGCACCCAGCGGCCATGTTGCACCAACTGTCCTCTGAACTCTGAGACTTTTGTCGGGGACAACGGAGCTGAACACACACAATCTGATGATCGACGGAGAGCACTTCTGAAACACTGACCAGCAGAGAGCTGCAGAGACAGAAAAGACTGATACCGTGAAGATGGAGGAGCATCTCTGATGTTTGTGTCTTTTTATGGTATTTATTCATTGGTATTTATTGTCGATGACAGTGACCTGCCACCGAGGAGGGCGGCACTGCTATGTTTGGGCTCTGAGAGGGACAGAACAGCTGAGAGCTGTCAGACGGGGACTCCTGCAGATCAGGGGCTTGACCCCCCGAGAGAGGTCGCAGCCATTCAGACGGACGAATGCGATGATGGATGACGAAGGCTTCGGGAGGAGATGTGGAACATCGTGGCTAAACGACAGAGTTGAGCCGGACGAGGCTCCGCACGCATTAGAGCAGAATATGTCAAAGGTTGTTTGCACAGCTGAACTCGTCCCTCGCCGCTCCTTCGCAACAGACCGAGACATTCAGCGAGCGGGACAAGAACAAGCCCGGGATTCTGGCGTCGAGACGCTGACCGCCTAATTCTGTGCAAATTACAATCCTGACTGTGACGGGCAGGCAGAGAAACGCGGGCCCTCTCTGGTCGGCTGTAAAAATATAACAAGAAGAACTGTATGTACGGCGTTAACGTGTAATTTGTGCCGAGCGGGTGGGGACGCCCTGGTGCCCAATCTGGCCTGTAATCGAGCAACAATAACGTCTCTGCCCTTTAAGCAGAGTCTGTTCCCGACAAACGCCGCTGACGTCACTGTCGCAGACTGAGAGGAGCTGTGGCGCCGCAGAGGACGGACCTGCCACAGCGACCAGACGTCAGTCAGAAACCTGTTTCTCAGGACGAGGACGGAGACAGAGTCCGTCAATGGCATCTGGGAGTTTGAACAATTGACTGAAAAACCCGACTGTGGTCCTCAACTGGTCATGGGGTTCAAGTTCACGCACCTTAGGACAGCCCTGACTCGTAGGCCTACGTCACACGGAGGGAGGTCTTTTTTTGACTGTATTCATTGTTGTAAGTTGGTGAAATCATCGTATTGCTTCTTAGACGTTCTCCTGCCGTGCCAGTGACAAGGCGGCATCGACGTTTTCGCAGTGTGCAACTGGAAGGCATTTTGAATCTTCCGGCAACTCTTGTATAGAAAAGGCTTTCATAGCTGAGTCTGCTGCTTGCAAATTCTTTCAGACGTGTTCCATTAAATGTTTGTCTTCACTGTGTAGATGCTGTGGTTTTGATACTGTACGTGTAGATGTTTAAAGACACTGTAGAGCAGCTAAACGTGTACAGATGCATCGTTGAGTTTTTGTAGTTATGCTGTATATGGGCCAATCCTTCAGAGTAGTCCATGAGTAGTTCAGCACTAAGTGAGGAAGGGTTCAGATCCTGGATGAACATTAAGTTCCAATTTATAAAAGCGCGATTGTACGTCTGCTGGTGAACGTTCATACTGTAACGATGAGGTCGTGCTTTTTAAGGTTATCTATTAAACAATGGAACTCACTCCATCCTGTTGCTCAGCAATTATTCTGCCAAAGATTCACACAGTCCACTGTAGCCATGACACTGTGACACCAGGCATGAAATCTAAAATATACAGGAGTTGGAGGATTAAAATTAAATCCATACAGGAGTTGCTCAGAAATCTCAACACAGACACACATGGAAGGTATGTTGTGAATTTTTTTGCTTCAGGACGCTGAGATCAATAAAGGCTGATCTCATCAACTCCACTCACTAAGGAACACATTCAGTTAACAACATTATCTGATGGTAGTTTTGTGTTAAGTGTTTAATACCTAAAAACAAGATAACAGATACATAAACAGCAATAACTTGATCACACAGTGTGCTAATGACGAACTTCAGTTAATGTGTAGCCACCGTCGCTCGACTGGATAACTTAATTGGGGCATTAAATTGGAAATTCAGAGCACACGCTGCCATATTAGTTATAATGACATCAGTATCAACTGCTACCTACAGGATCGCTGGATAATTTCCTACATCTTCAGAGTTGTGTTGAGAAAAAGAAATGCAGTCTAGTTTTAACATTGAGGGGGGGGGCCGACTTGCTTTTTCTAGAACTACTTTTACAGCTCCAGACTTAAGATCCATGAAAATGTGGTAGAGACAACAGCCTCACAAGTGACCACAACAGTAAAATGACATTTTATAAAAAGTTTTAATTTCATTTGAGCATAAAACAAACAATAAAAGACAAATTAAAATCGACCATACCCCCCTCCCCAAAGCTGACAATAAAAATAAATGGTTGATGAACAAAAAGGTAACGCACACGGCGCTCAAATCAACAGTGAAGATCGACAATTCCAAATACAAGACTCGGGATCCATGGAGAAGACTTCTGCTGGGCTGGAGGACTCATCTGGACTGCTCGACTGAAGAGGAACAGAGACAAGAAGTAGATGATGTGAAACAGGGCAACAGCTGAGCATACCAACTTTTCACCAACTTGTTTTGTTCTGGTTTTGATCAGCTGCTGCCTCTAGCTGCCAAACGCCTCTAGAGTTCTGTCAGACCAGCTGATTATGTGTTGGGCTTTGAACTCACTTAATCCACAATCCCCACTAAAAGTTCCACTTCAATAAAGTCATCAAGAATCACAGCAATTTGACTTACTGTAAGAGGAGATGTCAATCTCCTCTGGTAGCTCAGCCACGTTGACCTCGAAGCGGTCCTGCACATCGTTCAGAGTCTTGGCGTCGGTCTCGTCGGACACAAAGGTCACAGCCAGACCCTTAGTGCCAAACCTACCGGCACGGGCAACCTGGTGAAAAGAGGTTTACATGTTACCGTTCAAGAAAATGGACAGAATGCCAAGATGGGACTGACTGGTGAAAAAGAGGCAGTGGCTCCCATTCTTCATTTCTCACCCTGTGCAAATAGGTGTCAGAGTCCTCTGGCATATCGTAGTTGAAGACGATATTGACTCGCTCGATGTCCATCCCTCGCCCAAAGAGGTTAGTTGCCACCAAGATTCGCCTTTGAAAGTCCTTGAATTGCTGATAGCGAGACAGCCTGAGTGACGAGGACAGAGTCAGAGAGGGGATTAGCAACGCAGCTGCTGTGGCATTACTGACCCAGCTCCACTAATGAAGCTTGTGTCCGCCAGAAACATATGTGACCATTTGTTAGCGTGTGTCTCACCTCTCCTCCTGAGCCATTCCCCTGTGGATGGCGATGGCAGGGAAGTTTTGTTCCACCAGAAGCTGGGACAGAGCGATGCAGCGCTGGACTGACTTGACGAAGATCACCACCTAAAGGTGAAGCATAGTTATTACAATGTGCCACTTCTGAGACTAGAGAGTACACAGCAATCTCCGTCTCACAGTAGACTCCAGCCCTGTGCTACCTGGTTGAACTCCAATACGTCCAGGAGGTCAAAGAGCTTGCGATTCTTCTCACTGTCCTTCAGCTTGCAGTAGTACTGCTGCAGGCCATGGAGTGTGAGTTTGGTCTCATCATCCACAAACACTTCCATTGGCTGCACAGGAGACGACAGGGTGACAGTTAGTCAAGAGTTAAACAAAATTCTAATATGAAAAGTTTTCAAAGCTTCATCAGCCACTTACATCTTGCATGAATTTGCGACACACTGGTCGAATCTCCTTGCTCAGGGTAGCGCTGAACATCATGACCTGCTTCTCATGGGGTGTGATCCTGAAGATGTCCTGAACATCACACCTCATGTCTGCCTCACAAAAGAGGTTAGAGGTTAGGTTTCATATTGACTTTGAAAATACACCCGTGGAATTAATAAGAAAAACAAGGTGGGTGAGAAGTCTTCAGAACACACCTAGCTGCTCCAGCATCTTGTCACACTCATCCAGGACAAAGTGTTTCACGTTCTTCAGACCCAGGTGCTTGCTTCGGATGAGAGCGAGGATGCGGCCTGGTGTTCCAACGACAATGTGAGGGCAGTTCTTCTTCAAGACATCCTCGTCCTTCTTGATGGCCATACCACCGAAGAACACAGCGGCTTTAACTGTGGGCATGTACTTGGAGAAGCGCTCATACTCTTTACTGATCTGGAAGGCCAGCTCTCGTGTGTGGCACATGACCAACACAGACACCTGGGAATCAGAAACAAATTAATCAGCATTTGATGCAAATTCATCTGAGATGGACAGAAGGAAACCATCAAGTCCAAGTCAATGGGAGTGGGGATGTGTACAAACCTGTCCGTCAACAGGTTCAATCTGTTGCAGTGTGGCCAGCACAAACACTGCCGTCTTGCCCATACCAGACTTTGCTTGACACAGGATGTCCATGCCCAAGATGGCTTGTGGGATGCATTCATGCTGGACTGTGTGGAAAGAGGGAAACAGATTTAAGCAACAGCACTTTCACTGTCAGAGCAGCAATGATCTCATGCCACTGCACAGAGAATCTACCTCAAATTAAGGAGCCTGAACCGATGTCTCACCTTCAGAGGGATGCTCGAACCCACAGTCGATGATGGCACGCAGCAGCTCAGGTTTGAGCAGGAAGTCCCTGAAGCCGGAGCTGTGGATGGAGACGTAGGAGCCCTTCACCTCTTTCTTGCCGGCGGGGGCTGCACTCTCGGGGGCTCCTTGTGGCTCGTCGTCATCTTCGTAGTCGAGCAGCTCGTTTTCAACATCATTCTCAGCCATTATGTCTGTCTGGAATAGGAAGCGGAGTCAAGGCTTTTTAATTTCAGGACCACTCAAGACACCAACTAAGATTCTACCATTACAACCATAACTCCAATAGTATTACTACTCCCTATGTCTATAACAGTAACTTAAGTGCAACTACTAAAAACATTAATTCGTTAACAATATGTTGGAAACTTTTTGAACTAATCAAGAACTGGGGTTTCAAACAGTTTGTCCCTGATAATGAGGTTTTAAGTAGTTGTACTTTGTGGGACCTTGTAAAAACCTAAGGGACCTAAGAGATTTTTTTAAGATGGCCTACACAAACACATTTCGTAAAACGAGAAATCAATTAAAAGCAACGCGCCGAGTAACACACATATATGATAATGGATAATTAAGCTCAAACCCTACCGGGAGAACAAATAAAGATTCCTCTGATCTGTTCTTTGACCTTTGAGATGTGCATAAACACGGAGTTTGGACAAACCTAGCACAGCCGGTTAGCTTCCCGAACGCCGCTGAATCGCCATTGTGTTGCATAACCGATGCTAACGTGGCCGGCTAGCGTACGTCCTCCCACAACTCGCTGAAGCTAACTGCTGATGACTAAAATCAAAAGAAACTTAAAAGTTAAGGATGTTTGTTAGAAACGTGTCGGTGGGGATGAGAAGAAGCTACAGATTAACCGAGCGAATGTGAAGAACGGTGGCTTGGCTAAGCTACCTGATGCTAAGCTACAAAAGCGCTAGCTAGCTCCCGGTAGCAGCCGCAAACAAACAATGGAGGAAGCTAATCCCGCCCAGAGAAGCTGCACTGCTGCTGGTAAATATGATTAAAACACGAGGTAACGATAGAACTCCGTGGTTGCTACAAATAAAACGGGTTTCACGCTCTCACCTTGTCTTGAGTTCGCTTCAACGTCTTTTCTTCTGTGGCAGCTTCGGATCCAAACCGCATGCGAGGCCTCACTACGTTTATACCAGGAGCCGGAAGTTCCGCCTCCGCCGCTGCGCGCCAAGCTGATTGGTGAACTTGGGCGACAATTCGCAAACGCGCCCAGTGATTGGTCAGAGCTTGTTCCGCAGTCCGGAAAAAAGCGGGACGCAGCGAAGAGCGACGGTACGGGAGCTCGAGAGGTTCAATGACCAAACATCAAAGTCGTTAAGTTTGTGATATTTAGCTGAAACAAACAGAAGAAACGCTTTGTACGACGGAGTATTAGGGCCACATTGAAAAAAATAAATAAATCACAGACTTCGAGATTAAACTCTTACATTTTACGACTTTAATCTCATACATTTATGATTTAAATCTCGAAGTCTGAGATTAAAGTCTTAATATTATATCCTGTTGTTTTAGAATAACAGAGTTTATAAAATGAAGGCTGTGGAGAATTTCATGGAACTTAAATCTCGTAAATTTCCGATTTAAATCTTTGTAAAGTCTGTGATTTATTTTCAGTGTGGCCCTAATACTCGATCGTAACTTTGAACCAGCTTGGTCAGTAATTAATGTTTACATTTATTGTGCCCAACAGCCATGATCACATGATACTTGATCCCAACAACCTTGTTCATTGTAAACTGGTTTTTGCACTTTCTGCTCATCAGAACAAACCCTTGTCTTTTGTCTTCTTGTGGAAAGACAGGGTGTGAATACGCATGCTCTCTCTCGTTCATTGTATGGAATGTGTGTCGTTTACATTAGCTACATGTGTAACAACACTGCTGTGTTAGAAGGACAAGGACAGGACAAATATCCATAAGCAGTTTGCAGGAAAATATCACAATTACACAAACAAGCCTGACAGAAGATGATCAGTGTGAGGATCAGGAGCCAGGGTAGATTTAAATCTGCGATTCCAGAGCAGAAGAGAAACTCCACTGTGTCGGAGAGAAGTACGGGAAGCTGTCAGACTCTGGACGGGACCCATCCTCTGAGGATGCACCAGAGTCTGAGCAAGAACGGCTCAGGAAGTCCCTGACATGGGGAGGCAACGAAAGAAACAACCGGTCTTCCACCAGCAGACCCCCTCTGTGCAGCCCTGTGCAGCAGCCCAATTCAGCAGGAAGCTCCTCTAGACTGTTGGAACGCAAGTCCAACCTGCACAGCTTATTCAAAGCTGCAATACCACAAGGTAATGAAGTAAGACTGTTGTGAGCCACATTGAGGTTGCGCAACTCCAGACAACCACCAAATAGCTCAGAGGGCAGGTTCTCCAGCCTGTTCCCACTGAGGTCCAGCTCTGTGAGCATCTGCAAGGACTTAATCTCCACAGGCAGCTCCTCTAGCAGGTTGGCCGCCAACAGGAGCCGGCAGAGGAGACGGAGCGTGAAGAGCGCTGAGGGGAGGCTTTGCAGCTGATTGTTGGACAGATCCAGGACCTCAAGGCCCCGGAGCACACCAACACTAGCCGGCAGCACCACAACATGATTATAGGCAAGTCTGAGGCAAGAGAGACGCCGTAGATGAGCCAGACTGAGCAGCTCCTCCAGGGTCCTCAGGTTATTATGCTGCAGGTCAAGTGTCCGCAGCTTGGTCAGAGACAGCAGTGCGGAGGGCAAACGCTGCAGCTGGCAGTCCTGCAGCAGCAGCTCGGTCAGGCCGACCATTCGCTTCAGTCCTGTCAGTACGAGTAGCCTGGTGCCCTCGTTGTGGATCTCCAGCCTCACCAAGCTGCCTGCCACCTCGCACACCTCCGCTGGGATCCGCTGTAACATGCCGCGGATCACCAGCACACGGAGGTGTTGCAGCCGGCAGAGGCTGCCCAGCGCCCAGCAGCGGCCTACCCCACCCTCACCGCTCAGGCAACCGGTGAGGTGGAGTTCATGCAGGCCGTGGAGGGAGAGCACCCAGCTGGGGATCTGGGATGCCTGAGTAAAGGTGAGGTGGAAGCTCTCCAGACGCTCCTGGAGGACTCCAAGTCCACTGGGATCCACAGCTGCTGTGCAGTGGTGGAGGTGGAGCTCTCTGTTGGATGAACAGCCAATTCATGTAGATCACTGACTCATTAATACTCGTTTGTACTAGTGTACTGTTCAAATATTGTGGATTGTTTTAAGATATGTGAAGGCTGAATACACCATTGGATAACTCACCTGAGTGACGTCATGTCGGCTACCTGTTCGGTAAACCTCGCGTCTTTGATGAGCTCCAGTTTAAGAACCTGGAGCTGACTGAGGGTGAAGAGGGCTGGAGGAAGACGAGGCAGGGCCACCAGCTGCAGTCTGGAGCAGCCGTCTTCATCCACGCTCATCATGGCCCGCAGCTTCTCTTCCCCCCAATGCTGCTCCAAGCTTTCCTCCAGCAGCCTGCTCTCCCCGACCGGCGACAAAAACATGGAGAGACGCTGGACCAGCAGAGGGTCGTACTGGTCCAACATGTGTAACAAGAAGGCCAGGTCGTTCCTCAGGTCTGGAACATCTCTCAGGGAGTGGAAGGAATACTGTCGTAAGGAGCTGAAAGGGCACAGACAAAAACACCATGAGGTTTGTAGATTCGCATTCAACACAAACAAATCAGTCACGTTTTCATCTCCATCTCTGCTGACCTGCGTAAAATCCAGCCGAGGGTGTAGACGTTGAGAAGGCCGTATAGCCCCAGCAGGGTCAGATAGGTCACCAACAGTTTGCACAGAAGTGAGGAGAGCACGTGGATGCAGTCAAAGGCAGCGTAGGCCACCAGGCTGGGCTCCTCAGGGCGGCAGGTGTGGGTGAAGGACAAGTTGCTGAGAAGAGGGACGGTGTAACTCATGATCAGAGTCACCATCAGCAGTTTGAATATGGTCTGAACCAAGTAGACCTGAAAAGACAATGAAGGTAACAAACACGAGGAACATTTGTGATCCGCAGATGGGCTGCTAAGGAACGTCTCTCACCTTGTAGATGACAGCGGAGCTTTCACAGTGGGACCTGAACTTCCTGACCCTTTCAAACAGAGCCCGGGCCTGTTCCCCGTCACTTTTATCCAGACTCATGACCTGCCTGGGACTGTCCTCCAAGACTGATGCCTTGGAACCAGGGGAGCACCCTTGGGAGCTGAGGGACCCTGAGGACAGGGTGGACACACGGGAAAGTGTGGAGGGGCACGGAGAGGGAGGCACGGCAGAGGACACACTGTGGGACCTCCTCAGGAGTGGACTCTCTGAGCCCGAGTCTGTGGTCGAGCGTCTCGTGCGGCTCACTGGGGGTGAGGGGGAAGAGGGAGGAGGCCGGGGGGGCTGCTGTCTCTCCGCCTCCTCCCCCCGGACGTTCTCCTGCCGGGCGGCGTGGGACAGAGCTTGAGACGTCCAGGGCGACTCGCAGCACTTTGCCAAGATGGCCAGGAAGTGCTCGATGCGAGCCGAGGTGCGGGGGAAGTGGAGCCAGAAGGAGCCGCTGGCGAGCAGCACCAGAGACTGCAGCAAGGCCATGTAGGGGAAGAAGCGGGAGCACAAGGGCAGGGCCTCGTGGTAGCACACCTGGACAGAGTGAAACAAGGTGGACGCTCGTTACTCAGTCATCTCCTGGCACCTGGTCAGTTTGTCTCCCCTGGCTGTCACAGTACCTGGCTGATGTAAACATACTGCTGGTAGACCAGGTGAGTGCGTCGCCCTCGGGCTGCAGAGGGGAGGTCCGGGAAGACGCCCTTTTGAATCTGCAGGCGAGTTGAGGAACTGTGATTGGTGGCATTTGCGGTGACGGACGGCCCCGAGGGGAGGCACACCACCCGATCCCTGGACAGCTGTTCGGTGCAGGTGAGAACAGACATCATCAGCATCAGCACCACCAGGTAATCCATGAAGACCTCCCACCAGGGCTTCAACACTTTGGACCGGTTCTGATGCTGGTTGAGAGGCACCAGCTCTGACAGGGAAAACATGGCGACTCTTCCAGAGACGACTGGAAGACGAGGAAGAAAAGTCTGAGCTGTGAACTTGTGACATATAAATCTAAGTTATATTTTTTGCATCTGTAGTGGACAATCCCAAAGATTTCACAACCTTTTAACATGTACTAAATATTTTCTGGAAATAGTTTCACCTACCTCGGGGAAATAACTTTTCCTCTGTCTCCCGGTCCCACCGAGCTCACCTCACTCCGGCGCTGTCCGGTTCTTCTGTGAAAAACTTACTAACAAAACTTTCACTCAGCCAGGCGACACTCTGCATTTGGGGGGGGTTGCCATAGCAATGGAGGATGTGTGGCAGAGGAATCTAATTCAGCACGAGAGGCCGGTTCAGGACCCAGCGAGGGTACGCCTGCTCCGTTTAACTCCTTCATGGCTGAACTGCTCAGAGGAAAACAAGAAAAAAAAAATCACATTCACAGAAAGGCCCTGCAGCTCGTTACACTTTTCCTTTTGTATTCCGGTGGCTATTACATTTTACAAAGTCTCATATACACAAAATACATTTACAATATCAGATGAAAATATATCCTGTTAAACTGAACCTGCTGCTGAATTAACGTTGTCCTAAACCTCTGACCTTGCCATGTCCAGTAATGTCCAGCAGGGGCCGCTGAAGTTTGTGTTACTCTGCTTTGTAATGTGAGAGGTTAAAGGTCACAGAGGTTTCAGAGAGTGGGGTTAAAAGACTTAAATTAATGTGTGTGTGTGTGTGTGTGGGGGGGGGGGGGTTGGGGGAAGGGGGGGGGGGGGGGGGGGGGGTTGGAGGAAGGGGTACTGAAGTCAGTTGCTTGTGTATCTGGGTTGAGAAGAATCTGGAGCAAAGACTCAAACTGACAGTGAACCACAGTGGATCCTCACTGCACAGCTGCTGGGGTTCATCGCTGTGTTGAAATGTCAGGTCGCTGCTTTTCTCCGTTGATCGTCCCAGAAGAACAGCAACGCACTGTTGACAAACAACAGGTAAACCTCAGCAGGAACAGTTGTATCAACGATAACGTCTTTCAAGCTTAAGGGTTGATTTCTTCCCGTCGAGACGAGCAGACGATATAAAGAGGGTGATTTTTGTTTTTCATCACTGCGCTCTCTCGATGCGAAACTTTCATGGAAATATACAGCCTTAAATTTAGATTGCGGGGCCGCGGTGTGACTCGCTGGGTGCGATGTGTGGCCCAAATGCTGTCCTCACCCTCGGTTTCAAGGTTCTGCCTCAGGAGCGGCCTGTGGCTTCACACCTTTTGACACACGCTTACGCTCTGCCGGGCCCACAGGCAGCGGCGTTCTGGGTGGGGTTGTAACAGGATTCACACGTTGATGTCAAGACATAACAACCTTTCTGCAGAACTCGCGCCGTGAAATTTGAGACATCCGTGCAACCCAGTCAGACGGTGCACGCACACGCTCCGTGTTACTGATATCACTCTCTGGTTCCCACTACAAAGGACGGCAACAGTGAGGGTTTGCAGTTTGATTAAAGTGTGTAAAGGTGTGGGAAAGCTGTCAGGTGACACGACAGCGTCTTGATCGCCTCCTGGTGGCTGTCTGATGGACCAACAACTTAAAGAATCCGAGTTGTGACGGAACGATGGCGTGGTCAGCTGAGGGCGTGTGTCTTGACATTAGAATAATGAATGCAGTGTTACATATGATCCATTTGACATTTCCTCCTCTTTAGGCTCCGCATTGCTGTCATGACACACGCCAACAACACTGATCTGACTGTGTCACTCTGTGGTTCTCACGCCCGCTAACCTTTCCCTCACTGCACCAGATACAGAGCTGCTCGTGCATCACCGCCATTCTTTCTCTCGGGACATATTTATATAATTCCAACTTCGCCACAGCTTGGTTTGATTCTGTGATTGATGGAAAAGAGAAGGAGAAATTGATAAGAAACACTGGTTTCCTGTTCAGTGGAAGACCGAGCATGACCCTGTGATACAGAGAGCAGGTACAGTCCACAGTTCCCATGGCGACAGATGACCGAACCAATTAAATGATGCCGGAAAACAAGTGTCTCTTTGTGTGCCCACTGTTTCCTTCTTGTTATCTTGTGAAATCTAGACATGCAAACCAAACGTTACCAACATATAAATCTCACTACGCCCTCAGACTTGATTCCCTCGCTGGCCGTGAACCTTCTGTAAACTTTGCTCTTCTGCCAAGCACAGAGACAGAACTGGGTGGGTGGGGGTAAACTGGTGATAGAAAGACAGAGAAGTTGGCCGTGAGAAAGTGGCAGAGAGCTTCATCTGTCGAGTCCCCGAGGTGAAACCACTACACAGATAAACCCCAGAGAGCCGAGGCTGGGGCCAGATACGGCAGCACTTCTCGCAGCCTGGTAATTTTCTGTGACAATGTTATCTGTTACCTGCTGTGAAACACTCCCACCGCTGTCGCAAAGAGACGCACGAGAAAGTACATGAAGAGGCACAGATCCTTTGTCAGCAAACGTCACCTTCATGTTTATTTCATTTCAAATCATCCCTGCTCAGATTTGTTTGACATTTATTTGATAACTCGACTCATGGACACAACGTATGACCACGAGATGTAGACAATTTCAAAAGTGACGGCAGAAACATTTCAAATCTCTCCGACTCCTGAGTTGAAGGTTCCTAGAAAGACACAGTTCTGTCGCCATGAGGGGAGCGAGAAGCCCCCGACACGCCAGTGAGGCACAAAGCCACCGAAGCCACCAGCCCGTCTGCGCTCCCTGCTCTCGCCTCGCCTGCTCTCCCCGACAGCCCCCGGGAAGAGGCTGCGAGCCCCCCACCACATCAACCACAGGGCCCCGGCGTGCCTCTCCTTGTGCACATCAAGGCGAGCGCAGCAGCTCCGTCTCGTGCAGCTTCTGCCAGGAGTCAAATGACATGTCTGCGAACGCACATGCCACATCGAGAGTTGCCTCAGTTTTCTATTTGTACTATTTGATTTCAATCTGAATTCAGATTCTCGGCCCTTTGATCAAAAACTACAGATTCCTGAAGACGTCATCTGAATCATTTTGGCCTCACCACTTCAGCTCATTCTGACAAATAATGACAGATTCTGTTTCAAACATTGACTTTATCACTTTGAGATCTTGCCCTTATTCCTTTAGTAGCAGTAACTCAATAAAGGCTTGAGAGGATTTATTGGGTGATATAGGTGTGAGGAAAAATACATAATAATATAATAATAATAAAATATTCACTTATACAGAGTCAGTGGTGATTGTACCGCACACATCGACAAATGCTGTGAAACACTCACCAATCATCTACAGATTGTTTGTACGACTTTTCTCTTGACACTTGAAGATCAGCTCTTTGTTTTTTTGTTTTTTTTTTTTACAAATAACTGAATATTTGCAGTTAAATATTACAAATTCATTCTAACTGGTTTAAAGCTCAGACAACAGAGATGATTTTACAGTTAATATTTAGTTTCAATAATTATTATTTCTTTAGTGTCCCCCTGGGCATTAGATTCATTAGATGTTTTATTTTTAGATAACTTCCTGGTTACAGGATATGGGGGCTGTCAGTGTTTGAGGTGAATGTGGTGGAATAATAAAAGAAAAAAAAAAAAAAAAAAGATTCTCCCTCTACTCACACATGTGAATGTGTAGGATGTCTGGGTATGATGTCAAATTCAAAATTTCCCTTTGCTGCGTGTTGCAGTCCTGTGCCCACTTACAGGAGCAGAAATTCTCACAGAAGCTCTTCCCCAACATCATTCAAATCATTTTAACTGTTCTTCAGTTAGAATAAAGTTTTGGGGGCATTAATCCCCTCCCATGACCCAAGTCCCAGAATCCTCTGCACCATTTAAAAAAATCAAATCTAAATCTCTTGGTGTCATGTCATCAGTCGATGGGTGTGAAAGAGAGAGAAAAGAGGACGTAGTCAGCGGCGAGGACTCAAGACGCTGTCAGCGACACCAAGGTAAGACCCAACTGTTTGTCATGATCAGAGGAGAGCGGCTCTTTATCACATTTTATTGAAATGTTTTGACTTTTCATTTTCTCGTGTTGAAGATGTGAAGTTAATGATTCATCTTTATTTGAAAGAAAGTCAGAAATACTTTTTTATGTCTAATTTCTTTCCTTTCATGATCATCAGATTAAAAATAACTTGTAATTAACTTGGAATCATTTCATAAGAATAACTCATAATTAATATTTAATTCATTCATGCGGAATTCACATGTTTGAGTTTCATCTAATCTGATGAGATTACATGAGGCTGAAATGGGAGTTTGTAAAGCAGTTGAAAAGTCAGGGTGATCCTCAGTAAAAGCCTCAGTGTGCAGGTGTCAGGCTGCGTTCAGGAAACCTCAAGCTTTGACATCGTAACTGAACACGAGCCTGCAGGTGTGTGGAGCTCCAACGCTGACGCGTAAAAGACGTCTCTGGCTCCTGCAGGTTTTATTCTCCGGACGGTTTTAACCTCCTCCTGCGATGCCGCGCTCGTTCCTCGTCAAGAGCAAACGGACTCAGCCGTCTGGGTCGTACAGGGTCAGACAACACAGCGACGAACGGGCCCTGCAACGCGCAGAGGGACAGGTCAGGGGCCGTCCTGAGAGTCCCTCAGGATCAGGGGTCAAAGACGTTGTGACTGTGAGTTCACAGTTGGATGGGACAGAAGTCAACTGTGGCCCCACAGATGACTGTAGTGGAGGTACCCGACTGTCTTATTCACTGAGGCCACAATGTGTTCTTCGGATGTCCTCGAGTTACCCCCCTTGTCTCTCCTCGTTCCAGCAGAGGTCCATGAGAGGACTGGAGAGGCGTCTCCGCCCGTCTCCATGTGGCTGTCGAGCAGACGCCAGGTGTCTGAGAGGGAGAGGGAGCTGGAGAATCTGGTCTTCATGCTCCTCAACCACACATCACACATTGACCTGAAGTCGCCGGTCAGCCAGTGTCCACTCTGTGAAAAGGTAGGACAGCCTGTCCCAGTGTTGTTCGTGAGCTCTGCTCAGAAGGAGGTCGACTGCAAACCAACAAGACAAAAAGTGAAATCAGAGTTAAATCCATTTACTTTGCTGACATGTTTTATTTAAGCATCTTAAGATTTTTCTGTGAATCTTCCTCTGCTGACTCCTTCATCCTCCTGTAGTTCATATTTATTAAAAAACATTAATTAATAAATCATTAATTTTAGGATTTTAAATCCTCTTAAATATTAATTTAGTCCAAATGTAGTTTCACTTAAATGTGTTTATTCATCAAATGTGAGCACAGGCTATTGTAAAATATTCCACATTTTAATGGAATATTAAATCAATAATTCTGTCATCAGATAAACAAAATAAACCTGATATGAGATTTGATTTGTTCCTAGTGTCCTCTACTGCCCCCACGAGGCCAACAATGCTTTATCACTGCTGTAAACTATAAATATATTTGTAACTTTGCTTTTTTTAAAAAAACAAAAATCCCCCCAAAAATCCAATAACTGTTTATTCTCTTGTTGCCATTGTCTGCGTCTCTCCTCAGTCTCTTTCAGAAGTTCTACACTTTCGCAACATCTTCTCGTTTCCCTTGACAAAAGCAGCCATGACCCATGTGCCCTTTGGCTTCACGGCCCTGAGCAGCTATGGCAGAGCTAAGGTACGGAGAGAGAGAGAGAGAGAGAGAGAGAGAGAGAGAGAGAGAGAGAGAGAGAGAGAGAGAGATCAATGGATTCTATCATATTCAGTACAAACAATGTGTGTGTGTCTGAAATCCAGGAGCGTAGCTTCGGCTGCAAAGTGTGTGGAAAAGAGTTCAAGCGCTCGTCCACCCTGTCCACACACCTCCTCATCCACTCGGACACGCGGCCCTACCCCTGCCAGTACTGTGGGAAAAGGTTCCACCAGAAGTCAGACATGAAGAAACACACCTTCATACACACAGGTGAGTCAACACAACGACACAACGTCAGGAGAGACGACGAGCACTGAGGTCCCTCTGGCCCTCCCTCAGGTGAGAAGCCACACGTGTGCAAGGTCTGTGGGAAAGGATTCAGCCAGAGCTCCAACCTCATCACCCACAGCAGAAAGCACAGCAGCTACCAGCCGTTCAGCTGCAGCCGCTGTCACCTCACCTTCCAGCGCCGCGTCGACCTGCAGCGCCACCAACAGATGCAGTGCGCCTTTGGCGACGCGTACGTCGAGACCTGAGGCCGGGAGGCAGCGACCGTCCTGGATCACCTCAGGATCATAATAAATAACTTAAATAAAACTGCTCTGGTGTGTTCTGTGTGTTCAGCCTCTCTGAATCGGATCTGTTCTCAGGGCCTGGCTCCAAAACCTGCAATTAAATATTTAACGTCTGCTTCAACGTTTTAGTCATTTTAGCTTGAATGAATGTCGACCTGACGCAATATCACAGCATCTGAACAACAACATCTAGTTTGCGGCTGGTGCGGAAAGCTCCGTAACACCCTCCGACCATAACTGGACTGTTTCCCTGGTAAATGTTTCAGATCAACATCATGGTGCAGTAAAATTTTCAGAAACAACTTTCCTCAGAATGTTGTACAAGAGGGAGTGTGTGTGTGTGTGTGTGTCATTATGAGCTGAGAGGCTTAATAAATGGCCGCCAGGCTCCAAACAGAGAGCACTAATGATGACCTGTTCACAGACTGACACAACACAGCAGGAGGATAAATGTGGATCAGAAAAAAGTTGGGAACATCTGAAGAGTGTGAGCTCTCGGTTTCTGCTGAGCCTCGTGCCGCCTCGTACACACTTTCAACATCTTTCACACATGTTTTCCTTTTAATCAAGTATCATTCACTACTGCCTCAACGAACACGTTTTGTTTTATTAAAACCACAACACGTGAAAATCTGTTGTTTCTGAAGGCCGAGCGGATTCGGTGGCTCACTTGACGACTAAACAATTAGATGCAACAAACAATTTCCAGTTGATTCACAAAGATTTCGACCTCTGAAGGGGCCGACTCCAAACTCACGTCTCCAAATGACTTGATGCAGTGAGGCGTCGCTCAGCAACCTTCAAAACCTGTCACGATGACTAAGTTCAACACATGCTTTCAGCCTGCGTGTGTTTCTGCTGCACAACACGCACGTTGTTTGAGCCGGCTGTCCTCTGCCAGAGCAGCAGGAGGAAGTGAGCGTGGCTCAGAGCTGCAGGATCGGCTGCAGCAGAGCTGAAACCTGCAGCTGCAGGACGTGCGCACACGTCATTATTGGAGCCGTTCGTTGCGCGTGTGACCACAACTACACAACTATTTACTTTAATGCACAGCTTTGCCATGACGGCTGTTCAGGTTCACTGTGTCTGACTGAATCTTTTACTCGATGGCACAAGTCACAGTAACGTGAAATGCACCAGATATTCAGCAGAAACGACAACAATGAAGAAATGAAGAGCATTACACAGGGACTACATCATTACCGACACAGAACAAGAACGCCGTGTAAACATAGACGCCTCCTCATCTCCAGCTTCAAACGAGCCTCGGGTGACGTGTGAACATTCAAAACTGTCTGAAATCAAAAGCAGAAACTGGCTCAGGCTCAGGCCGATGTTTCCCAGAACCCACGTTCTCCATACAGCCGCCGCGTCCTCCTCTTCCTCCTCGACCGCGCTCCATCTGTCCTCCTCCATCATCCTGCCCACAGAAGAAGTTTCTTATCGAAGCCCGGCCAAACAGAATTGCATGTTTCAGAACAGAACACATGACACACATCACGTCACCTCTACACCAAGCTGGAGGACTGATCGGACAGTAGCGGTGGAGTCCAGGTGTCGAGGTGTCCTCTGTGAGTTGCGTCTGCTAATTGACCCTCTCCTCCCACCCAGGTCGCACTCCTCGCTTCAGTGAACACAAAGTACCTTTAAGATGCATGTTATTCATTTGTTGTTCAAGCAAAAAACTTCAGTCGGCACTGGAATCAGGAGCAGACCGTTACCTGTGCGGTTGTAGATGCACCACAGCCCCCCCATCAGGCTGACACCGACCATGAAGGCCACGAACACGATGCCCATCACCGGTCCCATCGGCACCACGGCGTCTGCACACAGGGCGCCAATGAGCGCTGAGAAAACCCTGACAGTAACAAGAGGAGGAGGAGGAGGAGGAGGAGGAGGAGGCTCACTGTGGTGCGGTGGGTCCAGACCCGCCAGAGGGGACACACTCAGTCTCTTGGTTCTGGGGCCACCAACGGGGGGCCTCAGCAGCTTGGGGTCCAGCGAGCTGAAGGACTGGGTGACGACCATGGGCCGGTACAGGTTTCTGACCTCACACTGAGCAGGGGAGGAGAGAGGAGAGTGAGTGAGCGCTGCTCTGAAGCAGAATCCTCCCGTGACGTGAGTGTGTGTTGTGTGTGAGCACCTGATGTTCGGAGGACCTGGACACCAGAGCTGGGAGACGCAGTCCGCCCTTACACTCCTTCTTTGCCGGCTGCTTCGCGGCGCCCGCTCTGGTGGAGTCGGAGCTGCACACGTGGAGGCTGCAGTGGAGGAACTGCATGGAGTCGTTGAGGACCGGTCGCAGGATGAAACTGAACCTCAGAGTACGGCTCTCCTCCAACTCCTCCTCTTCCTCCTCTGCCGCCACGTCTCCGCTGCTCTTCTCCGTCCTCACAGGAGCTTCTCTCCTCCGGCGCTCAGACTGGTGTCGGGGTGAGACGTCTCCGTGATGAATTCTGGTCTTCTTCTCGCCCAGTTCACCTTCAGCCTCCTCCTCCTCCTCCTCTGTGCTGAGGGTCAGGGAGGGGTCGGAGGAACAGCCCTCGCTGATGACCGTCCATAAAGGGGATTTGTTGGGGTCGGACAGAGGAGAGACTGCGCATGACTCCACCTCCACAGCGTCTGGGAGAGGCCCTTGGGCTGAAATCTGCAGCACGACCAACAACGAAACACAGATGAAGGGTTTCCTGACGTCACGACCTGGAAAAGGGACACGTTCACCGACCTCGACGTAAACGCGGTGGCCTGCGGTGACGACACAGGGGCCGCTCATTTTCCGTTCATAATCCTCGGTGACAAAAAGCCTCAGAGCCAGCACGGGCCCAGGTCTGTGTCTGCGGATCGGGGGCGGGCTCAGAGCCAGGCCCGGCCCTGCACGGTCCCCTGGGGCCCAGCGGACGTCAGCTGGGCTGCTGGGCGCAGCAGCCTCACAGCTGAACTGAGGAGAAGATGGGGTGTTGAAGGACGGATTCAATAAAGAGGTGAATCACTCAGACGTGCGCGTATCTCACGTGGATGCCCAGTGGACTTCTGGACTCCCTCCCCGTCTCGTTGAGGCCGACAGCAGCCTGAGGTTCGTCCCTCCACAGCAACATCTGGGAGGGACACAGACGGATTCATCACGATGGAAGATTTAATACTTCATATTCAGGTTTGTTTAAATGTGATTATCAGTTTTTCGCAGCATTCGGTGGCGACAGGTGTTTCATCACATTCGCTGGCTGCCTCTGAATCGTTTTGGCTGAAACTGTTCTCAGGCGGTCGTGACGACCCGGGTCACAGCACACGTCCAGGGCCGCTTCCACTTTACACAATTTCTGCTTTCCATGTTGATGTTTTTTGTTTTATTTTTTTTTTTGCTGCCGCCATCAGATGAAGTGAGACCGTGTTATGATTCAGATGAAGGAGAAGTTGGGCGGTAAACTGCTTGAATAACTTCTATATAAATGAATGAAGTCATAATCAATAAAAGTAGAAAGTACTCTGAGGAATTGAGTTAATATAAATGACTTTATACTGTGCCTCTGCTCAGACGTCTCACCGTGTTTTTGTACTGCACCCCTCTGGGCCGCTCCATGAACGCGCCCTCAGTCCCACAGGAAATGACTGGGAACACCAACAGGAAATGACTCCCGTTGGACTGAGCCTGGCACGCCGGGTCCTGCAGGGTCACGGTCACCACGGGGATCGACAAGGTCTGAAACACGCAATCATTTTTTTTTGTCTGCAAAGCGACCACCGCGCGTCAATCGCTAACGAATGATTCCAGGCGTGAGGACCTGCAGGAGGCGCCTGTCCACGGCCACGCTGAGGCGTCCGTCCTCGCACTGCACCGTGAACCTCTCTCTGTCTCCGCCGTTCAGCCACTGCCTCAGCCTGCGCTCCTCGGCCCAGGGAGGCCTCACCACCGCAGGTGGCCTCGGTGCCTGGACGCCTGAGGACACCAGGAGGACACAGAGACACACCCTTCATCCAGCACATACTGTGGGTGTGCATGAAAGAGAGAGCACACACAGGGGTCCTGACCTGTCCCGCCCCCTGCCAGCCGGATCACAAAGCGATTGGCCAGGTCAGCCTCAGTGTATGAGGTCACCTTGGTGTAGCCGCGCTCACTGGCCCAGAGCAGGAGGTCGGACACGGTGGACAGGTCAGAGTTGAGTGCGCTGGACAGGGTCAGGTCCGGCTCAGGGGGGAACGGTGGGGACACACTGTTGGACGACTGTGGAGAGACACAGGGGACAGATAATAACGAATAATGAAGATGATGTCAGTGTTTGGTGATGAGCTCAGGGCAATGCTAGGTTTGTAAACCTGAGTCAAGGTTTCTGGAATTGCAGAACTACGACGTCCTTACATGAACGGAGACGTGACCCTGGACGCCACGAGCAACGACGGCCCAGTTGACGGAGATCGAGCTGCTGAGAATCAGCACGATCCTCTGCGCCCTGGACTTGTCCTCCGGGGGGACGAGGGAGACGATCACCTCCACCTGCAGAGAGCTGGAGGAGACGGGGAGGACATCACGTCCCCGGCACGGTCACGCAGATCTGCTGAGAGCGGCGGGTTCTCACCCACAGAGCCCGGACCCTGCAGAGTGGAGCTTGATAACGTGGACCGCGGGGTGGACCCCAGTAGCCGAGGGGCGGGAGCAGCCCTTCACCTCCTGAGGCCGCAGGTCTGAGGTCAGGAAGTTGTGTGAGAGGAACATGGACTGAAGCTGGCACACAGGAGACAGAGTTGGATCTGTGAAGACAAAGGAGGTGATAAGGTTTAAGGACTCTGACTGTGCGTGTGGACCTGCAGGTGCTGCCTCACCCTCTCCCAGCCGGACGTAGACTCGGTTGCCGCGTGTTGCGTGTGTAAAAGACGAGACGTTGCCGTGGTGTCTCAGGGCCCAGCGGTGCAGTGCACGTGGTCGGAACGGTAACTGCTGCACCACGTGGGCGATTAAGTGCAACGTCTGGGACTGAACGCTGGAGTTTGGGGACACCTAGAAGACGATGACAGGCAGGAGGAGGGTCTGCAGACTCTGACCGAACAGCAGGGTCGCAGACCATGTTTCACCTGGAGGAAGCTCAGACTCACCTGCACGTGCACTGGCAGGTCGACTGGGAGTCTCTCGGCCTCCAGCCTCCAGCTGACTGGCAGCCTGGAGCTGAGCAGCAGGTGCAGAGCTCTGACAGGGGGCGGAGACACAGACAAGGGCTTCAGCAGCACCGTCACCTGGGAACGCCGGAGGGGAAACTGTGGTGAAACTGTAAATGTTCTTTGAAATCTTATGTTCTTATAGCATTAACCAAGTGGTCAGCGTATGGTTCCTGCTGGGGCTCCTCACCTTGTTTCCAGCGCTGTCCGTCGACCTCCCCACTGCAACAATGTGAGTCTCCTTGTCTCCTCCCTCTCGGGCAGCGCAGCCTGGACCTGCCTCAAACGTCTCCAGGAGACCCTGAACGGGGTGCGGCGCCCCCGGCGGGCTGACCACAGAGCAGCGCAGCTCTGAGCCCAGAGCTGAGGAGGAGCAGAGGAGGTGTCATGAAATGTCAGCACAGGACGACACAAGCAGGTTCACAACATGTTTACTGTGTCCTCCTCTCTCTGAGCTGCAGGTTGTGCAACTGTCAGAGAGCAGGATGGGACGGAGACGCGGCCTAGAGGAGTCTTTGTAATATTTTTCACTTTCATTCTGACACAGCGTCAGACTTTCTGACGGTGCTCGTCTTCTACTAAACTCGGCCGACCTGATGTTCTCCTCCAGAGCAGGAGCAGACAGCAAAGAGTCCGCCCAGCTGCTGACATCATGACGGGACCCATGGCGACGGCCTGGTGGACGGAGACAGACAGCCACATGTAAAGAACTCGCACTGACAGACAGACGTGCTCCATGACAGTGGAATCATTTAGATATTCAGCTCAGTGAAGCTGCATCATTATTTATAATGACTTTAAAATACCTTTTTTTCATTTTTTTCTGAATCCCAGCTAATTTTAATTTTACATATGTCTACACATTCCTCTATAGACTGGAGCGGCAAACCCCACAGCCCAGCCCAAACTGATTCTGATCAAAATTAAAATTAATTGCAACTATTTTGACTATGACTAAATCAGGTTACACAAATAAATAATTATAGGTAAATAATAATAATATCATCATCATCATCATAATAATAAATGGAACATATTTAGGTCAATTAGGTAAAAAATAGCATGAAGTTACATTTATGTCGTCAAAGTTTTTAAATTCAATATCTGTCCTATGATTTTAAATAAATAAGTAATATACATTCTAACAGAGGTGAGTCATGACACATAATGTACAATACAATATGTCATGCACAAAGAAACAGAGCAACTTTACAATAAATAATATTCCAACATGAAGTAGATAAGTAAGTATTTGTATTATTCCGTGCAGAACTACACGTTTCCTGGTTTATGTTCGTGAAGAGTGAACTCACCTCTCAGAGGAAACGCATGGATCCTGGTTCACCAAATCATTGCCTGAACACGCGCACCGTGACCATGCTCAGCCACGCAGAAAAACACGCAACGCTTAGTTGCGCGTCTCCTGCACGCGCGGGTATGAAGTTCCTCTCTGGTTAAATTCACTTTTACGAACGGGGGGGGTTGGGGTTGGGGTTGGGGTGGAGGGGGGGGGCAATTAAAGGCGGCGATGGGAGGGACCGAGGGATGGTGTGACAGAGTGGAGAGAGAGCAGAGGAAGAAAAGACTCTGGAAACGTCTCCAAACGCAGATGGCTGCAGGCAGAGGAGGAGGGGTGGAGGGGGAGGAGGAGGGTGGAGCTCAGGAGTTTGACTGACTGTTGGAGGGGATGAAGACTCCGGTCATCTTCATCATCCAGTGTGCAGCAGAACAGTTTTCGATGTATACCTGCTGTGATCTCAGGACTCTGAGTTTTACTTTGTTGACACAAGTAAAACAGTGACATCATCTGTCAGCAGGAGTTCTGTTTGGGTTCTGCCGGAACGTGTCGGTCCAGTTTTCACACATCTCCACTTCCTGCCTCCACACTTCAACATTTGGTTTGTGGAGCAACGAATCAAAGTGTTTAACAGAAACTCCTCACGGCGTGGCCTCGCGTGGAGCTGAACTTTGACCTGCACCACTCGCTTTGCACTGGTCCACGTCCCATCCACTAACATGGAGGAGTACGTCAGCCAGACACTGGAGGGGGGGGTGGTCTCAGTTGAGGGGGCTGCAGTCAAAGCAGGGGGACCTTTTTCTTTCCCAGGATTCATTGAGTTTTGGTAACAACTGGGGTAACTGGTCTGGTTTCCTGAGTGGAGGCTGGGATGAAGGTCTGGACCTTTTAATTTGTTCTGTGCACAAACAAATATATGTCATGAGAGCATGCTCAGGTTCAGACTAAATAGTTCTCCTGGGTCTGTGCTGCTCCGTAAACCATTTGAAACATTTTGCTAATGGAACCCCCCCCCCCACCACCACCTCAGACTCCTGTTTTCTCTAAAGCTCATCCGCTTTGTTTTTTAAATTTGTTTTTCCAATTACCACTCATAATTGCTGCAAAGTCTATTTTAGGTGAGTGTGGTTTGTGTGCATGTTTTTATATTTTCCTTTCCACATTCCTCCCATTAGAACTCCAATTACCATTCTGGTCCTCATCAGTAACAGCTGGGCCCAGACCCGCTCGGCAGGAGGCTTCATTGTCGAGCACTTTACCGACCAGCGTCCGCGTCCTGCTGCACAACCTGTGGCTCTAATCCCGCACGCTAAATATAACCTGTTTTCCTGCGTTCGCAGAAACCACGCGGCTGCAGCGGCTCGGGCCTGAGCCGGGAGACGAGGGGTCGCCGTGACCTGCTGGTCTGGTGCTCGGTGGAAAAACTGTCCTGATGCATTTAAACAACACCTGGGTTTAGCTACATTACTGTCCATCTACTGACGTCCGTAGCTTCACCCTTGTCGTGTCCGAAGAAGAGCCCCGTCCAAATTAGCCCCACGATGTATGAATTGACTTTGAAAAAGCAGTGGCTGGGACTCAGCGATGGAAATGGCGGCGATCATAACAACAGCGTGGCCAGGTCAGATCTGTCCTCCACCTAATCAGGACATCTCACAACACGTATCGATCACTTCAGGGAGAAGGAAAGTGAATTCACTGTTTAACACATTCTAATTATTAGCAATTAATAATAAATAAAGCAACCAATGAGGACAGACGCCTGCTGCCTGTGTGTTGGGTTCACATCTTTACTGAGTCACAGTTCCAACACGTTTCACCAGAAGACGACAGAGGGACGACACAGCCGAGGGAGAGAAAACTAAAAATCACATCAACAGAACAGGATCTGTTGAAAGCTTGTTGTCATTGAAAAAAAATTTAAAAATCAGTGTCGTGCTGAGGGACAGGAAGAGAGACAATGGCGATGGTCCAGAGACGCACAGCAACAGCAACACGGGAGTCCCTGCTGGAGCCCTCACAGGAGGTAGCGCCGAGGCATCTCTCGTCCTCTGGCTCCCCCCTGCGCTCGTGCGCAGGAGGCGCATGAGTGGACACAATCACGACGGAGGTGGGAGCACAGCGACACACAGCTGAGATGCAGGGGGCAGACGTGACAGGAGGGAGTAGGAGGGACAAACTGTTTCCTGTGTGACGGTCACTGCTTCAGTGTGTCGCAGCGCTGACGACAGATTTTTTTTTTTTTTTTTTTTTTTTTTTTTACATAATCTGGATAATCTCCTGTCATCATCACGACTTCCTCCTCCTCTAAAAGCCACTCCAGATAACCCGGGGCTCATTGGATCCGAGACGCCGCGTATGTCACACGATCACACACACGCTGGTCCTCGTTCACACGCGCCCCGCCCGTCCTTCGTCCCCCTCGCTAACACAGACACACAGAGACGGGAGGGGTCCCCGCCGCCCCACATGTATCCTCTCAGAGTCTGGGTGGGGGGGGGGTCAGCAGTGAGCAGCTCCTGACCCGGCGACCCCTGACCCCTGCACCTAACAGAGGTCGGAGATGTAATCGAAGTCCTTGAAGAAGTCCTGCTCTTTGCGGGACAGCGTGCGGCGCTCTCGGGGGGGCGTGAGGGTGGGCGCCTCCGCCGTGAACTCAGTGTCGAAATTGCTGACGTCTTCTTTTCCCGCGATGGCCGGGACGAACGGGGGCGGGACTTTCCTCTGGAGAAGAGCGTCCCAGTCCAGACCCTGGAGGACAGATTGGCATCAGTGTTAATGTTACGCGTGCAACAGGTAGAGGAGTCTCCTGAAAAACTCACTCTGAAAAAGGGCTGTTTCTTCACGTCCTCGGCGTCTTTCTCTCCGGAGCCCAGGCGTCGCTCAGGGTTCCTCCTCAACAGCTGGAGACAGACGAATGGGCAGAGGGAGACAGGTTTGAACTCTGAAGAGTCAAATAATCAGTCTGAGGAGACCAGGAGCAGGATGTCCGGCCTCACCCGTCTCATGATGCCGATGGCCTCGGTGGAGAGGAAGCGAGGGTAGCGCACTTCGTCGTTCACGATGCTGTCGAACACCTCCTCCTCATCGTCGCCGGGGAACGGGGACTGAGGGAAGAGACGATAGAAACAGATTGAAAACCGTGAACTGGACCTCTGACTGACCGAATCCCCCGTGAGCTCTCACCTCTCCGACCAGCATCTCATAGACGAGCACCCCGAGGCCCCACCAGTCCACCGCTCTGGTGTACGACGTGTCCGTCAGCACTTCAGGGGCCAGAAACTCAGGGGTCCCACAGAAGGTGCCGGTCCTGTCCCCGAATCCCATTCCTCAGGAAGACAAAGACACAGGCCGGTGAGGGAAGAAGCGATCTGAAGTTTGGGGCACGGATTATTGACCGAGCGGGGCGATGAGACACGCACGCATAAATAATGCAGAGAGAGAAATTTGTTTGCTCGTGTGCGGAACTTTTGTCTCCGCCTGGTGATGGAGAGCGGCATGTTGGATAAATAATAAATGACACCCACCTTCTTTACACAGGCCGAAGTCTGCGATCTTCACGAAGCCCTCGGTGTCCAGCAGCAGGTTGTCCAGCTTCAGATCGCTGACGGAGAAAAGAACCGGGGCCAGTTTCACACCAGGGTCAGAGAAAAGAGTGTGTGTGTTGGAGACGCCGACTCACCGATACACGATCTTATGGTCGTGGAGGAACTGCAGTCCCAACACCACACACGCCGAGTAGAACCTGCCACACACACGGACGCGCGGAGACGCGCAGCGTTAACGCAGACAGCCGGGGACAGCGATACACACTCTGATAAACACACAGGACTCACACAGCACGCGGCTCGGAGAAGACGTCAGCATGTATGTGCATCATGAGGTCTCCCCCTGCCGTGTACTCCATGACAAAACAAACATGTTCTGGTGTCTGGAAACATGCAAACAGGTTGACCAGGAAGGGGTGGTGGGAGCCGTTGACGGTCTCAAAGATCCGCTTCTCACACATCAGACTGGAGACAGACAGAGGAGGGGACGGGGGACGCCGATGAGACAGTCAGTCACGGAACGAGAATGAGCGAACGCACTCCCGGTGTGACCCCAGGCGGCAGAGGGCCGGCCCGTTACCTTTCCACTTCGTCCCGAGCCACGATGTCTCCCTTCTTCAGGGCTTTGATGGCGTAGAGGCTGCCGGTCCGTTTGTACTCCGACAGCAGCACCTGCGGGGCCCGGCAACGCTTCGTCAGTTAAACGCACGTCCAAACTGTCGTCTAACCTTAAACAATCAGGTCAACTTTTCTCCGAGCCTGTGGAGTCTGGAGGGGAAGTGCGGCACCTTTCCAAAGTGTCCCCGGCCGAGCACAGCCACCAGCTTGAAGTCCTGCAGGCAGAGGGGGCCCCTGCTGGCCCTGAGGAGCCAAGATCACAGATTAGTGATGTGAAGGACGAAGGCCAGAGAAACACGACGCCCAGAGGGCCGTGCTCCACTCTGAGGACATTCATTGTCTTTATTTCTAAGGATTTCTCGCCACATTAGCGAATTCACCACTAGTAAAAAATGGTTATGACACAGGAGCATATTGTGTGTGGGGGAGGGTTCCTGGTGTCACGCTGTGTCGGCCATATTGCCATATTGAAGCTCAGGTGTGTGTGCGCGTGCGCACCTGCGTAAAGAATTCTGGGACAGTGATCTGGGCGGCTGCTCGTGAACGGGGGCGTCGGGTGTGGGCGGGGCCTCGATGACCGGCGTCTGTTCCTGTCAGACACCACGGAGGAGGAGACATCTGTCAACATCTGGAGCGAGCGGCAATAAAAAAACACACACACACACACACACACACACACTGGCCAACAGCCTGGCTCCTCCCCTCCTCGCTGCTAATTAGTTCATCAGTTATTAATCCCGCAATACTTCAACCCAGTCAGACCATCTGCCACAGCGCCCCCCCCCCCCCCCCCCCCCCCCCCCCCCCCCCCCCCCCCCCCCCCCCTGACATGAACACAGACAAACAGGAACATCCACAGCATGGAATGATCCATTCCGTTTTTACTTCCATCATAAAAATAAGAGAGAAAGGATTGAGGGTTGAGTTCCTCTGTTTCTATTTAATAGAATATTCATTTAAAAATTATTGAAAGCTCAGTTCTTTTGTAACTCAGGAAGTAGGAAAAGTTTGACCTCAGACAAATGTAATATTTTGCTGTTTATTTTATTATTCAACACCACCTCTCTCTCTCTCTCTGTTCCTCCCATCCTCACACAAACTGGGATTTGCTCTTGATCAAATTAAATCTCCCCTACACTGCATCTCATTAAATCTGTCCCCCCACCCCCACCCGCTGCTGTCAGGCCTGTCTTAGGTTTCCCAGCGGCTCACAGAGCAGTGGCCGACGAGCACAAAGGTTGCAGGTAGGAATTGAGCCAAGCGGTAACGCGATCCCTCTGTCTGCTCTCCTTCCTGTCCCCCATCACACTCACCGAGGGAGCGGGGGCGTCCACCGTGTCCCTCCTGCTCTCAGGTTTGGGAGGCGAGTCGCTGCCCAGGTTCAGCTTCTCCACTGAGATCTCTCTGCGGGGCAAACACGGACGAAGAGGAAGAAGAGAGGCTGATTATGTGTCACAGCAGAGGCATGAATAAGACAGTGACATGGAAATAAGGACCACGCAGGGGACTTATTGGGACCTGAACCTATGACCATAATCACATGAACCCCTCCCCTCCCCTCAGGTGTCGTACCTGCTGCTTCGTGTGAGCGTGTTGCTCGAAAAACTGGGTGTGTAGGCCGGAGCGTTGCTCCCGCTAGGGATGGCGTTCCTCAGCAGGCGGACCCAGGTGGCGATGTCCACGTTCATCTGGCGTGCGCGCAGAAAGGCCTTACCTAAAACACACACAGACACACGTCAGCGGCCTCGCTCCCTCTGCAGCCTTAATGACGGGAGGCGCCATCTTGGTCTGCGGCACAACACACCGTGTTGTTTAGAGAAAACCTTCTTCTGCCTCTGGAGCCGTCGGCCCCTCTCTATCACAGGGTTGAAGAAAGTCACCTGAGAGCAAAATCACAGATATGAGGCCGTGACGGACAGAAGCCGCAGGGAGTGCACGTGTGCGGCGTGCGGCCTGTACCTCGGCCAGCAGCAGCCCCTGGGGCTCCAGCTCCAGCTTGACTCTGTGTCTCTGGTTGTCCAGGAACTCCTCCAGCTTCAGGTACTTCAGAGCGCACAGGGAGCGATAGTCTCTCCAGTACACTGCGATCTCCATCTCTCTGGACTAAGCACACACGGCGCGATGTTACCCACACAAGCACATCATTTAAGCGTTTCCTGGACGATGTGGACTGTGCAGCTCCAGCATCGTACCCTCTCCAGTTCGACGGTGAAGGTCTGATCCCAGGCCAGCTCTCCAAACGTTCTCCACGCCGTCTGACCCACCACCGTGTTCTCCAGCTTCAGCACCGCGCTCACCTCCGCTGTAAAAAACACACACACATCAGAAACCTCCCTCTCTATGGATGACATGGAAAAGCCTGAGGCAGGGCGTGTGTGCGTACAGGAGAGCTCGTCGGTCTTGCCCGGGATCTTCAGGCTCATGCTACTGGTGCTGCGGCTGTAGAGGCCGCTCAGTTTGAAGGAGGAGCGCCCGTCCCCAAGAGAGTGGGAGGGGAGTGTCACTGGGCTCCCTCTGTTCCGCCCGGGGATGACCTCCAGCAGCCCGACCACGCCCAGGAGCCGCACCTGCAGAGTTCCTGCAAAGAGCAAAGAGGGAAAATATGAAAACTGATGGTGGGAAAAGTGGAGCGGCGGAGAGGTTTCCCTGTCAAACCTGTGAGCGGCGACGGCTTGCACAGGGTGCTGTACTGGTTGTGGACGTAGGGGGTGCTGTGCCGGGAGCTGAAGGCCGAGGAGGACGCCAGCACCAGCTCCTCCTTGATGAGGCAGGCCTTGGGATGGTCCTCCGGCAGCTCCAGCAGCCGCTGCTCCAGAGAACACCGGAGCAGGTCGAGCCGCTGCGACGACTCGCTCAGGCCGCTCTGCGCCTGCCGGGACGCGCACGATTAGACCAGGCAACAGAACTCATCTTTAAAAGCCTGAGACGTCTCGAGGGGCTCTGACCTCGGACATGGCCTTCTTGTCCTGGACCTTCCCCGCGCCCAGCAGCCGCAGCATGTTCTTGGCGCCCTCGGCCATGGCGTGGTCCACGCGGTAGTGATGCCACAGCTCCTCCACGCGGAGCTCCACCCCGCACATGTCAGGCTTACCTGGAGAACAGAGTCCGTTTAGTACCGTGATGGGAATGGCATGCAGTTTAACCGTTAGTTAACCCGTTGGACGTTATGTGAGTGACTTTCAGTGACCTGAAAAAAAATAATCTCATAATCGAGTTGTGAGGTGGTTGTGAGTTTCTATGTCATCATGTGCAGTGTTTTTCAAGGGATGAGGTCCACATTGGTTTCTCTCTGAGCCTTTGTTTCCCCTCCCTGCTCATTCTCCCTTTCATCTCTGGCTCCTTCCGTCCTTTCACTCTCCTCTGCCGTCAGCTCTGACTCACTCCTTTCAGTCTCGCTCCCTTCCTGGCTCCCCACATCTGACCCGCCTCCTCTCTAACCTCTGGTAAATGAGCCGTGGCTTTTAGTTGTTGGCCAACATCAAGGGGGATGCAGGAACATCAATACGGCTCTAACCTGGTCTGTAATGGACCCTGTGTGTGTGTGTGTGTGTGACTGGAAGCCTCTACACTGTTAAGTTCTAAAGCAAAAATTGATCCATCACCACCTGCATCATAAAATATGCAGTGTTGGGAGGATGAGAGTGGCAGGTGGGATAAAAGAGAGCAGCAGAAACAAAGGAACGGCGGCTACTCTGGCTGTCCTCAGACTGCTCCGTGGCCTGCATGGCCTTTCGGATCTGCATGCGGATGATGTCGATCTTTGTCTTGCTGTCCTGCAGCATCTGCTGAGCCGTCTGGAGGAACTTCTTGTCCTGGGGGGGACGTGAGGGACAAGAAGTGAGCACAGCGGCACAGATCAGACAGTGGAGTCAGTGAAATGCAGACGAGCGGTGGGCAGCCGAGCACCTTCGTCCCCCCGTTCATGTAGATTGGAATCATGTTCTCTGCCCCCTGTTTGACCTTCAGCTCGATGTTCAGCTGCCGCTCCAGGGCTGCGATGCGATGCTCAGTGGCCGACGTCCGACTGACCGACCCCGGAGACTGAGGGGCCTCTGGGTGAGGAGAGTCAGGTTAGGCCTTTTTTTTTACGCTGCCTACAACACGTGACCGCGATGGCTGAGGGTGCACTACCTGCGTTATCGTCGGGGCCCTTGACCACGATGTGTGCGTCCAGCTCCTGCAGCTGCGCGTGCAGCGACTCCAGCTTGCGCTTGGAGCTGCGCAGCTGCGAGTCCACCTGCTGGGCATTCCTCTTGTCGGTGGTGGCCCTGCGCAGGTTCTCCGCGCCCTCCTTGATCTTCAGCTCCTTGCGGATCTCCCGGCGGATCCTCTCGCGGTGCTCGTCCAGGCGCTGCTGCACGCTGGAGTCCGAGAAGTCGGAGTTTTGGTCCAGGCCGAGCTGCTGCAGCACCGACAGCCCACCGGGGTCGCTCTGGGGAGGAGGGGGAGCAGTGAGATATTACAAACATGGGGGACTATCGATTATTGAATCTGGGCTGAAAGAGCAACTGCTTCATGGGGTGTCACCTTCAGCCGCGGCACAGAGCTCCCACAGAGTGAAGCATTGTGGGTGAAAACAGGAGAGTGAATTAACAACATGTGGGAGCTGCTGAGCTGAGGCAGCGTGAAGAGCTGAGTGCTCACATCAGCTCTCTGCTGATCAACACTAATCAGATCAGCAGAGATTAGAACAGCATTAATACAGACTAAAATCAATCAGGCTCCCGTCGGCCTCCGGACGGAAACACACACACACGCACACACGCGCGCGCGCGCACAAGATTCAAGTTTCAGCACACCCCGAGAATCCATTTATCCCGAAGCTGTGATTTCTGCAGCGAGCAGATGGAAGTCGGTCACAGATGTTTAGGATGTGGTTGGTGGAGCAGTGATCACAGAGAGCAAGATAATAAAGCCTCATTCATTAGCCTCAGTTTGAACTTAAAAGCGTCAGCGCGTTTGGTTGTCTTGCACTTTCTGTTCAGACAGGAAACAGTGTCAGGCAGAAAGTGGCAGAGGGGGCAGTAAATCATGTGAGACGAGCCGGCAGTGACTTAAGGGGTTAAAGGACAAATCGCAGAGCTGTTGCTCTCTGGCTCTGGTCTGGTTTATATGAAAAATAAAGAGGGGAAACAGTAAAAAACGCACTGAGCAGCTAAACACTGGCTGATGACACAACTGAGCCACACTCTTCATACACGACCAGGCAAGGGACAAAAATAACATAAACTCTGTAAACAACCTATGGATTATCAGATCTGCTAAATGTTTCACTAATAATTCATTTTTTAAAAAATAAATTAAATTTAAAAACCACAACAGCTTCACTGGGGAGCAAAGAGCAGAAAAGATTTTCTTATTATTGTCGACAGTTTTGACAGAGAACGTCCAGACGAGCAGGGAACAACATATATATATATATATACATATATATATACGCTTTTTTAAAAACGGCCTGAAAGTCGACCTTAAATGTCAAGCGTCCATTTAATGTTGTGACATTAGATCTAATCGGACACACACACACACACACACAGGGTATAATGACGGGGTGCTGGGCTCAGGGCCTTTCACGGCAGCGTGCAGCAGCCGTCCAGCTTAGCAGATCTGATTACAGCTTCTTAGGTCTGTGTGTCCGTCCAGCTGCAGGCTGGGGCCACAGCTCTGCTCTCATTAAAGCCATAATCCATCTGCAACACAATACAGCGACGTCGCTGCACGACCCGATGGCAACGAAGCGCTCCTCGTGAGGAGGGATCTGAAATCGTCAGTCAGCAGTGGCGGCAGGAAGGAAGAGTTTGAGCCGTGACGCACTCTCGTGCCACACAATACGACCGAGGCCCCGGTGTTTTAGGACAGAGACCCTCCGGAGCGAGGGGTAAGACGAGGAGTAAGGAGTAAGCACGAGCGGGCTCGCTGTCTGAGAGGCGTTGGACAGGAAGCGAAGGAGGAAGCTGGCAGAACAGAGAAGGGCCGCAGTGATGGATAGGGAAGAGCAGAGGCGGCCATGTTGAGGCCTGCGTCGGCCACAGGTTCCTACCAAAGAGTCAGAGTCACTCGGCTCGGGGGGGACGGGGGAGTCGACTGCTCGGTGCCTGGGCAGCTCCTGCAGGGCCTCCTCACTGGCCATGCTCGGCCTCCCTCTGGTCTCACTCCTGGGCCCCCTCCTTCCCTCTATCCCCTGTCACACACACACACACACACACACACGCCAAGCGCTATTCCTGCCTCCTCCTGATCCAGGATGTCCTTCCCGCCAGGAATCAAAAGCCGGTCTAAATTCAGAGCGAGTGAATGTGGCAGAGGAAGAGAGAGCAGCGTGGACCGATCTCCACCCCGCTGCTTCCTGTTCTGCTCTCGGCCAGACGTCACGCGACAGACGTGCACACACATCGGGGACGCTTTTTCAAGCGAGCGGGCTCAGAGACACGCGGCTTCCTGCTACTGGCGCTCCAGAGCTGTTGTGAAAGACTGTGGTCGTGTTAAAGAGACGAGCGTTTCATTGTGCACGCACATCTGCACGGTTATTTCTGTTATCGACCCAGGTTGAAAACTAGAGAAGAGGTTAAGGGACGAACAAGAAGTGAAACCAAAACGTCCTGCATGTTTCCTGGAGGGCGGTCCCACCGACACACAAGCTGGACCGATCAGCTGTCAATCATGACGATGGGGAACATATCATTTAGGTTCAGCCTTGGTCCTCCCAAGTCCTCAGGGGGACGCAGCTCCCCTGAACTGAGACCCAGCTCGTGACGCGTGTTGCTCTGCGTGTCGTCTGACAGCTGACCCCTGACCAGCCGCACTGAAGGCAGGACCTCGAGCGGCTACAGACGGCGTCACTGCTGTCCGGTCCCTGTCCTCTTCCTGTCAGTAAGACGCTGTGCGGGGCAGGTCACTGACCCTCGAGCCCTGGCTGCGTGGCAGATGGCTCTCTGTATCTGTGGCACCATGCAAATCAGACTCCTGCTCGCCTCATTTTGGCCCAACGCAGCAGTGAAATATTTCCTTACCACGCGGCTCTCACGCTTCCCCGTGTGCTGCGGCGCGGCCGCTGCAGCGAGAACAGCCCCCATGCGTCCATGCTGTCCCTCACCTCCACAGGGACAGGTCGGCTCTCGTCATCAGCGCGGCTCTGAAGCGAGTTCAGCGCAAACTGCGGCGACGCCTCCCCGTTTCTGTCTGTGTCCAACTGCTCTGACCACGATATGAGGAACTACCGTCACTTCACTTCACACATCTGAGCCTTAAAGTCACAGTGAGTCTGTTCACCTGCAGCACCTGGGCCACAGAGGAGGTGGAGTTCTTCTGGCCCACGTCCCGTCCGATAACATGGAGGAGACAGGATTCACGCGGCACCGGGTGATCCTGTCCATCGTCGTTCGGACGACGTGTCTCCGATCATCTTCTGTCACTTCTGCCCAGAGCCGTCTGTGGGCGACACAGGCGGCTTGATTAAGATCTAAGGGCCCGTCAGCTGCAGCGGCGCCGAAAATAGAGACGGAGTCCTGAGGAGGCAGTCCGGGGGGAGGAGGGGGGGTTCCTAACTCATTCGTCCAGGTCTCACTCTCGGCTGCCACGAAGCGATAATAATGATGACGAACAACGAGCGGGCCGGGGACTTCTAACCCGATTGTTGATACGCTGCCAAATATAGACGCCATTTCAGAAATGGAGCCGAGGCGGCTTCATAAATATTCCAAGTGTCACACGCCGTTGAACGCCGCAGACACAAACGTGGCCCGAGGAAGTGACAACGTCAGGAGAGAGGGAAGAGACGGGGGGTTATCACGGTGAGCAAGAGGCACTGAAAGAGAAATGAGAAGAGAAGGAGGGAAACGAAGAGGTCACATTTCCCTTAATGGCGCCATTCATCACAATAAGTGTGTGTGTGTGTGTGTGTGTGTTTGTGTTACATCGTGAGTCACAGCTCGTGGAAGAGACGATGTAAGTTTGAAATTCTCCTCACATCCTGATGTGTGCACAGTCTGCAGCAGTGGACGGGATCTGGGTTAAAGGGGGAGGTTTGGGTCGGGGGGGGGGGGGGTGGATTAATCCCTCTGAACACAAACACACCCATTCTGCCACACACACACACACACACACACACACACATTAAACAGCAGTGTGAGACTCTCCCGTGTCGTGCATACATTTACGCTAAGTGCTAACGCAGACTGAAGCTGCTCTCTCTCTCTCTCACACGCGTGTGGAGAACGAAAGGATTTCTCTGGACATCTCTGAGGTTCCACACCTCGCTCACGGACAAACCGTTTCAGATCTGCGTTTGTTCTGGAAAGGTGAAGAAAAGCAACACGCTGCGGCCTCTGTGAACGAGTTAACAGTTTACAGACTGTACCTTGGACTGAGCGCGTCCTGCTAATCCCTTAAAATCCCTCATATTCCAGAGAACATTCTCTTTCCAAATCTCCTGTGGCCGTCGAACAGAGCATCGTGGCCGTGTGTGTAAACGCTGTGCACAGCATCACGTGCTCTCTCCCAGTCTGGGTAAACAGGAGCACGACTGTCCTGAGGGTAAGGTGAGAAAGAGTGTTCTCTGTGTGTCTCAGCGCACATCTGTCTGAGGCACTGTGCACGTGTGCGTGGGTGTGTGTGTGTGTGTGTCCGCTCCACTGTTGTAGGAGGAGCAGATCAGCATGAATGGCATCTTTGTGAAAGGGTCGATCTTCTCAAGAGACTTCGGGTAAACACTGCAGACGTGTTTGTGTTCCCAGCTTTGTCCATTGTGAGTGTGTGCCGCAACAAACAGCGGCTCTGTGCACGCTCCCGAGGACTCAGGCAGCGTAAAGCTGGGCCGTGCACATGCTTAATCCGCCCGTGTCACGCGTGTAACTGAGGCTCCACACATATGGGGCAAACACTGGAGAACTGTTTCTGAGGTTTGGTATCTGCAGGGGATCGAGTGAGCGGGTCCTTCTGTGCAGTTCTGGCCCCGCCCCCCGTGAGAGGGCAGCGAACAGTGGACCTGGATCAGGGTGCAGCTCAGAGGAAGGAGGCTCTTCCGGAAGAGACACTGCCCCATGACCTGAGAAGAACTCACGGGTGCCCCCGGAAACAGCAGGAACCAATGTCCCGCGCTCCGCGTGTTTGTCGTCGGACTGAAGAGCGCCTCCTCTCAGGGGGGGGGGAACACGAGCAAATCACTTCAAGTAGGGCGAGCGGCGTAAAAGATCGTCGCCGCTAAATGTTTGATGAGCGGCTGTGAGCGGCTTGGCAGCGGGAGGCGCTGCGGCTGCTGCTGAGAGCGCCGCTATGCGAGGGAACGGTTGGGGCGGCCGCGGCGGTAATGGACGTGGAAAGCAGATTAAAAATGATTATGGCAGAAGGGCTGAGGGGGATAAGAGGTCTGTTCCATAATGCAGATGATGATCCCTCTTTACTGATGATTACGATAGCATCCCATGAAGACACGAGCGGAGGAGGGAGACGTGCCGACAGATCGCTGTTACTTTAAAAACAGTGTAATGGCTAATGACCACGGGGGGGGGTCAGGTCACATTGGGGCCTTGTTTTGTTTTTTATATTGTTACTCATTTAGGTTGAGAACATTTGGCTTGTTGTTGGGGAATAAAAAGCTCTGAGCCAACCATGCGTGAGGTCATCGTTGAGTCGTTGTGACCTTCCACCTCTTTCCTGTACGGAAACATCACCCAAACATACATCAGGCAACTGTAGTTTTATTCTTCATTTTCACGCCGTGTATGAAAATCTAAGTTCCTCTCTCGTCTCTCTCGAAACCAAGCGAAGCACCCGTCTCCAGTAACAACAGCTGCAGTTTGGGTTACGCTCTGAGGGCCCGCCTCCCCGCTGGGCTTCCCCCGCTTCTCCCTCCGCAGGTACCAACAATAGCTGCACTGTCGAGGGGCAGGTCTGCGCTCCCCTTGAACCCAACACCGCCGCCTGCATGACCTCCAGCGGCGGCGTGACTCATCTCCGGTGACTCGGGCGAAGGCGAGCTCGTGCAGCGACGCTGTGGAGTTCTAATCTACGATGCGTTGCGGCATTTCTCCGACTTGTCCTTCTCAGCGACACATTCTTCAATCCTGTAATACCAGCAATCCCTTAAAGCCCTGAAACACTCACACGGCCGGCTTAGAGAAGGCCCCCATGACACGAGCCACCAGCGCAACCTGGGCACAGCCCACCTCTGTGCTGGTGTCAGTGAACCAGGCCCACAGACACAGCAAAGACACTTTTAGAACATCTGTCCCTGCTGGTGCAGCAATGGGTTGTATTGAAGCTGTGATGCAGCAGTTGTTTTTCAACTGGGATCTGTGGGACTGAGATCAACTGGGAACAGATTAATCCTGGGTTCCAGCTGGGGGGGGTCTGGATGTGTGTGTGTGTGTGTCTTCAGGGGTCAGACGCAGTTAAGTCTGCTGTCTCTTAATCCTATTATTTCCATCGCAGCGGCAGCTGGAGTGTGATGACCGTGCACCCGCAACACATGTGAGACTGCTCCACGTCTTCAGCTGCCATCATTAGAGAAATGGGCCGAGCGTCTCCCACTCGCTGCTGCGGTCGATAGG
Source organism: Pseudorhombus dupliciocellatus (assembly GCA_016785235.1). Lineage (NCBI taxonomy): Eukaryota > Metazoa > Chordata > Actinopteri > Pleuronectiformes > Paralichthyidae > Pseudorhombus > Pseudorhombus dupliciocellatus. The sequence continues at coordinate 503,435 of JAFBJW010000230.1, forward strand.
AAAGTCATCTGGAGTTCGCTCCTGAGGAGGAGGGGGAGGAGGCGGCGGCGGCTCCTCTGACTTGCAGAACTCTCGGTAATGACAGGAAACCAACAGCGATAAAGAATTCATGAGAGGGCGGCCGCGGAGCCTTCGGCTACCTGAGCGAGGGGTGGTGCTGTCAGCTGATCTGCACGTCCTCGGCGGGAGGGCTTGATTTACACGCCTTCCCCTGAGGGAGGGTCAGGGCCCGGGAACAAACAGGCCCCGAGACAACTTGTCAAGGAGGAGGAGCCGCTCCACATGTCGGTGCAGCGTTGTAGAAATAAATGAGAGAGTGATCGCCGCCCTCTGACAGGTTCAGCTCACCGTCACTACCAACGTGACCCCCTTGATCTCAGTCGGCCGCCGCCCGTCTGCCGCGGAGCCCTCGTCTTCATCGCAGAGGGAGGCCGGGCTCGTGTGCAGCTCAGGCCCTCACAGAGGAAATACAACGGGTCGACGTTTGAAAACAGGAACACGCTAATAAAGATGTGGAACCGGACTTCACCGCTCAGTTTGAAATGATGACGGAGGCATTTTCCGAGCGTGGTTATCAGACTGGAATACAGAGTGTGTTGCTGTGACCTGATGCTGCACCGTGACCCACATCATTTGTTCCTGTTGGTCCTCGTGCCCACGCACACGTAGCTTTCCAGGAAACCCTTCAGGCTCCATCCCACTTCAGGGAAAGAGCAAACTCAGAAGGAGGAAGTGAGTTCAGGAGCGTCACGGAGTCAGACCGGTCGTATAAAGGAACGAGTGTGAGAATTAAAACCTCACTTGGTTTTGTGTCCTCACGTGCGCTGAAGTTGAAGTGAACCCCTTTGACCTGGGTTAGTAACCTCAGGGCGACGTGCACGCTCCTGAGCTGAGGCCCGGAATGAGACCTGAGGCTCAGCAGCAGCAGTAGCAGAAGAAGACAGGTATGATGGAGGAAGGTGTCCATGGCAACATCAACACCGGGAACACGAGACGCTCAAATACGAGCGGCTGAAAGAGGAGCAGGAGGAGATGTGTGGAGGCAACAGGGGAGCAGTTTGGGGGGGGGGACGCTGCTGCACCGTCAGTGTCCCCCTCAGAGGTCTGGGCCCGAGCTGGAGGCAGGAAACACAAAGGTGGGAGACCTCCGGTCTGCTCGGGGACGGACATGCGTCCTCACAGGTCTGTGCTAGAATGTGGCGAGTGTGGAGTTCGTGTGAAGCTTGAAGCATGAAGTACCACCTCCACCACATCCTCCCCCTGCAGACACTGACCTCAGGTAGTGTTCGTTTGTGTATTCGTGTAGTGTGTTGTGTACGCTCAGGTGAAGTATATCATGTACTCCACAGAAGAATCGGTGGAGGCACGTTGGTTAACTATCTTTAAATGTAGATTTACAAGATTGAGCTAAAGAGCATCTGGACAACAGGACATAAATACACCGATTTAACAAATACTCATTGTACTCAACTACCCTATTGAAACCATGTTTTAGTACCTTTCTAGAAAGTTCATGTGCCATTGAGCTACATATGCACTATATAACACCGTAAAACATACATCTGTATAAAGTAGTACCTAACAAACCTCTGTACAATAACAAAACACTATATAATATCTATCAGTACTGAACGTAATACTATATAATATTACCGTAACGTGGGTACCCTCCAAGCAGCAGCCTGGCAGTTGTTAAACTCACTCACCTGCAGCCCGTTGTTCGCCATCAGGAGCCCGGGGCTCAGCCAATCAGGAGGCGGGAGGAGGCTCCAGGTGAGTCGTGTCGGTGAGTCACAGGATCATGGTCGGATCATGGTCCGGGAATCATCCGGAGGTTCTCTCGGTTCAACGGAGCTCAGTGTCCCGGAAGCGGACTGAGCATGGAGCCGGGGGAGCAGGTGAGCGGCGCGGGGAGGAGGAAAAGGAGGGCACCGTCACCTGGCTCCAGGAGACTGGTCTTCGTTCTTCATCTTCAGCCCCTGATTGTCATCCTCTCCTCCCGTGGGGACTCCGCTCTGCTCCGGGTCATCAGCGGAACTCCGAGGACTCGTTCCCCGCTGGAGCGGGTCTCTCTCCCGCTCAGCTCTGCGGAAAGCCTCCGACTGATGGAGGAAACAAGTGTCCGGTCAGAGCGCCGTCAATGCGCGGGGACTTCCGCCTGACACCTTCACAATAAAAGTTAGAAACGTTACTCTGATCTGGATGGCGATGTGGCCCATGGCCCATTTTGTTTTTGATTTGTCAAGTATTTGGAATATATTTTGTAAGTTTATATTTACTTTCTATTTCTCATTTTTCTCTGCAGTTGGATTTATATATGTGTTCATGAGGCTGTTTAGCACTCTGGTCATCGCTGCTCATTTTAAACATGTGTAGATGAACTTGATTTATGTGAGAGTTGTTGCTGCTGTGATGGTTGTTTGGCCTCTCTGGAAGTCTCAGAGGAGTTCAAGTGAACTCGCTTCTGCTCTGACAACAGAACAGAACAAGCTCTGATTCAGCGAGGAGTATTTGTGCTCTTATTTTGAAGGCAATGCTCTTCTTCCTGTGCGTTGTGCAGGAATCATCATCATCAGCCTGAGACCTGTTGATCTGCAGCTCGTTCATTAAACGAAGCCCCGAGAGAATCCTTTGAGTTTGTGGTGAAGCTGCAGCTTCAGATGGAGACACGCTGAGCTCAATCAGCCCGGGGTCTTCTTCAGGCTTCGTGACGTCACACTGTATCTCCTGATGAGGGCAGGCGAGGAAGAGCATTTCAGCAGGGTGTGTTTATTCATCCATTCATCACACGGTCAGTGAAACAGCCACAGAGCTGCTGGTCAGATCCAGACAGTTCATCATCCAGGAGCAGGGACGCTGGAGGTCAAACTGATACTCCTATTATGCAGTGAAATAAAATTAAGTCTGTGTTCATCTGAACAGTTTGAGAACACTTCACACAGTAATAAGCAGCACCCAGATAATACATAAATTACATTTGCGGTTTGATCTGCAGATTCGAACACTGTGATTCTCTGATAAAAACAAAGGATGTTCTTTAAAGTAAGAAATAAACACTGAGCTTTTACTAACACGTTAAACTAGTCGATGTGCACGGTAGGCCGCGCCGTCGCTGGAAGGTTCTGCGTTCAGGGGAGTTTACATGTTGCTTTGACTGGTGCAGATGCAGCCCGTGGCCAGTAGGTGGTGCTGCAGCCCCACACACACCTCCCCCCAGTGTGAGGACGCGGCCTCTTTAACTTGATTAAAGTGTTTTTCTTATTCCTTAAAGTTGCGTGAAAGAATCCGACAAACAGCCCCACACCAGGTTTCACTTCACTTTATTTCGTGAGTGCATCAGATATGACATTTTTCTTTTTTAAATGACTTTGAAAACTGGAAAAAAAAAACACAAGGACGCCACACCAGGAGCTGCCAACATCAGAAAGACAAATATTAAAATATGAACAATTCAAACACTTGTATATTATTTGTATGATATGAAAACGAGGTTACACAAACATGTGATGTACCAATCAAACCAGAACAAAGGTTAATAAATAGAGTATCAGATAGAATTAGAATTGCATGCGGATTTATTGCTATGACGCTACAGCTGGTTCAGTGTCACACAAACATAACGTGAGAGAACGTGCACGTGAAGGGGGCTGCAGTATAAATGATGTAGAAAAGCCTTCTGACGTCATGAGTGTACATGAGAGCAGGGGAAGGGGTCGCGCCAACAGGTGGCAGTGTTGTTAAATGTCGGTGAATCTCTGCCACACCTCGACTGGTCACACCCGCACACGCGCACACAGATAAACGATTGATATTTACTGATCAACTGATATCACTTCACTCAATTCAAAGCAAATATAAAAGTAGAAACTCTTAATTTGTCATATGTGATTCTGAGCACGTGCTAAGTGTTGATTGATGAGCCCCCCCCATCACCCCCTCCCCTCCTGTCTCTCCCGCCGATGACATCACTCAGTAACCTCGGACACCCCCTGGATTGGAGCCCACCCAGGAAATGAGGTTACCACTTTGGAATTTGAGGGAAGACAACAATCTGACCCCCCCACGCCCCCTCACCCCTCCACCAGTCCCTCACCCTCGCTCTTGTCTTTCTCCCCCTTCACAGCACAAGGACGGCCTTCTTTGAGCTCTCTCCCTCCATGACTGACGGCTCTATGAGTCAAAACCTGGGGAAGGTCACACTTATTGACCAGAGACTGGGTGCAAAGGGGGTGGGTTATATCACAGCAGCAGCATCTTCCCATCATGTTTTCCATCACAACTCACACACAGCCACTTACCTGCGTCAACACCGAGAGGCAGGAGAAAAAGACGAGTGCAGTTTGTCACAGCATCGTCGCTCCCTCGTGTGAGAGGACGAGTCTGGGTCAAAGAAACAAGTGCGTCTCCACAGCAGCTGCAGCCTGAGTGTGTGTGTGTGTGTGTGTGTGTGACGTGCACGGGGGGAAACTAATCAAGGTTCTAATGAGAGGAACGTTTGTGAAATGTGTGTGTGTGCTCATGTGACGATCTATAACTTGACCTCTCTCTATACCGACGTGTTAGATATGAACGCTGCGGTGTGATATTTTTTACTATAAACACAAACTAGTTTATTGCTTTTCTATGATTAAAGGAACAGGTCGTCATTTGGGGAGGAGCTGTGCTGATTGGCTGGTCTCCCAGTGGAGAGTAAGAGAACCACTCCCTCGCCCACACCACTGGAGGCGGGTTCAAAATAATTTGTTCAGGTGTTTGTTTTGTAACTCAGTGTAAAAGTTCCTATTTGTGTATTATATAAATATATACGTTGGCTGGGCCAACTAGCTGCAGGACCAGCCCATGCCGAGTGGTCTCAATCTCCAGCAGAGAGCATCCAGCATCAGCCTATTCCTCAGTGTTGGGTCTCCACCTCCACCACCGTCCAGTCTCCTGGGGGGGAGCTGCCCTGACTGTCCGGGGAGTAGCTGCTGACGGACGTGACTGTTGCCACGGGAGGGCTGAACTGTGGCAGCATGTTGGGCCACATGCTGCTCTCCAGGGGGCTCAGGGTGCCCCCGGCCCCGACAGGGAGGAGGAGGAGCGGCGGACAGCCTCCGTCCCCGGACAGCATCAAGCTCTGGTTGATGAGCTGCTGCACCATGTCCACCTTCTTGTTCCACTCCAGTTCCTGTGGAGGCACGGGGCGCAGCTGCCTGCTGAACTCCTGGGGGGCCCCCGGGGGCCCCCTCCTCACAACTTGTTTGTTCCTGTTGTGCTCTCCTCTGGCCTCGTCCTCCTCGTCGCTGGTCTCCATGGCTTCGTAGATGGTGCAGAGGCCGGAGGACGGGGAGAGCATGACTCCGGTCGGGCTCCTCCTGAGCTGCTGCTGCTGCTGGATGTGTTTCTGCTGCATGCGGTACTGCTGCTCCAGCTCCAGCTGCCACTGAAGAACTTGCCTGCGCTGGCGGTGCTCCTGCTGCTGCTGCTGCAGCTGCAGCTGGAGGAGCTCCTTGCGCTGCATCTCCAGCTGCCTCTGCTGCTCCAGCCTCAGCCGCTCCTCCTCCAGCCACTGCCTCTTCTGCCTCTCCTGCTGCTGCCGGTGCTGCATCTCCCTCAGCTTCTGGTGGTGCTCCTCCAGCCGTCTCAGCTGCTCGCCGCCAGCGTGTCCGTCCCCGCTGGTCTCTATCAGAGGAGGAGGAGGAGGGGGCGCAATTTTGGAAAAATGTGCTGCCAGACTCGGATCGATGGGCCTCCTGTTTCCTGGAACCAGCGCCAGGTAGTGGCCATTGGCTATGGGACCAGGAGTAGCGTGGTTCTGGTTCTGGTTGTCCTCCTGGGAGTCGGCTTGAAGCATGTTGCCTCCATCTGCTTCTTCTGTCTTCTCGTCTCCTGTGAGACAGTCAAGATCACTTGTTGCATCCAGAGGAGATGCATGCATCAACAGGGTGGAACGACAGGGGCCAGGAGGAGCGGGGTTCAGGAGACATCTGGCAAGCGGGTGAAGGAGGTATAACGCAAAAAAGAAAAGGGGGTTCTCAAAATAAAGTGACATCCATGACACGGGAGAACTGGTAGAGACAAACCAGGAACAGCAACATGTGCACAGTGTTTTCTCTCTGAAGTTGCATTTCCTTTAGAACAACCTGTTTGACTGGAGTCTATTTATTCATGTAAACTACAGCACATCCCTGCAGAGGTACAAGGAAACTTTGGTTATTGTGCAAGACAGAAATACACAGCACAGACGACAAATGAACACAAAGAATAAAACTCACAAACATCACAGAGAACAGACGGAACGCTGTTAATGAAAATGTGATGATGCATTTTACTGTCAAACTCTCTGAAGCCAGTTTGTTTTATTTTGGGCGCCTCTATTGAACTTCATCCTCTTCAAATGTCATAAAACACAAACCTGAATCAAGGCTCTCACGGTCTCATGAACACAATCACAATGGAAGCGGAATGTTCAGGCCGAGGGGTGAGGGTGGGAGGTCATGTTTCCATACGAGGGTTTGATGAAGAGGAGCAGGCAGGTCAGAGGATCAAAGGCACGGAATGGAGAAACGTGTTTGGTCTTTGATGCGATGGAGGAGGAGGAGATGCTGTAGCGTGTTTGTTGAACTTCACAGACAAAGAGAGAGGAAGGCACGCGGTGCACAGACTGCCCGGCTGCTGTTACAGTTGTGACTCATCTCAGCTGCGTGTGAGCGCTGATACATGAAAGAGCAGCCGATGCTTTTTGCTTCATGCGTTTCGTCTCTTTGCTGTTAACTTGCAGGACACCCAGGCCTGTTCAGACTAGACGCAGCAGAACCTCCACATCCACACGTAGAATATATGTTGATAGAGATTAACCATGAATAATATAAAATATTTGGCTTTACAAGTACACCTCAACACATCTGTTGGACCTCTGGGACGCCTCAAAAACAGAGGACATGTCAGTCCCACAGGGCGTGACTACAGAGCTTCGCTGAGCCCTGATGTTCAGCTCGTGTTGAGCCTGACGCTGTCTTGAAGGCACAGAGCATGCTGGAGGAGAGCAAGGCACAGGGACACCATCACCTCTTCGGTTCTGACCAAAATTCCATTTTGAGATACAACATTGTACAATGTTGCATTGCTTCCTGTTTACCAGTTATTCCCATGGCGAGGGATGAGGAGGTACCATGGGAAATCAGTTGTGGAGACACACAAGTACAGAGCGATCCAAACACGAGGACAGTCGGTTGAGGCATGCTGGAGCCACAGGGGAAATAAGAAACAGGAACAAAATGCCTTGCAAGGATGTTTTAATGGAATTTTGAAAGATAACCTAGTGTGAACCATTCATTTATGAACATGTCTAGTGTAGAACTGTATTAAATTCAAGGTAGTACACAGTCTCTGTTAGTTAAACATGCAATATACTGTTGAAATAGTAAACCAAACGCTGGCTATGAGAACGTTTCAGCGAATGTGAAGCTGTGTAGGACAATGCAGGGTCTCATCACAAATAATGGGCTAGTTGTTAGTCTCTCCTGGAACACAAATGATCAGCTAACCGAGGCCTGAAGCGTAGCCACTTAAAAACCAAAAGCCTGAAACACATACTGTACGTGACTGCACGTTATCATATACCTTAACCACCTATGCAAAGAGCGCGAACCTCTGGATGCACACATTAAAAAACGTCACCGACTGCAATCTAACACTCCCATACCTACCTCAACACATCTGTACGGGCCAACCGCCGTGTTAACACTAGCCTTTATTCTCAAAAGCTAAAAGTCTGGAAACAAGAAGACGACCTTTAAAAAGAGCATGTGACTATCGCTATGGTGCTGCTGAACATGAAGCGTGTGTACACAGGGTAGGGAGGACCAGGGGGGCTGTGCTACGATGCAGGGCTTGGTTATCGAGGGGGCGTCAACTTTAACTCAAGTCACCGTGGTAACAGGTGCTGAACAAATCTGAAGGACAATAAAAACTCAGAGTTAACCCTGAAGCCACCTCGATGATTGGGACATCCTGCTCATAGCACAGGCTCCGGGTTTCAACAGAAACAAAAAAAAAACAAAAAAAAAACAGAAAACCAACAACAAATAAGCAAATACAAAACAAAAAAAGTCATTGACATTTGTTCGGTAAAAACAGTAGGATAAATACACAATGAGTCCATTTTGTTCCATCTATTTTTTTTTTTTTTTTTTGGGTTTAAACGCTCAGTCACGTTGGACCAGTCTGTCAGTACCCCATCAGGGGCTACAGAATATGCAGTGTTACTTAAAAAGAACATTCTACTAGAAAATGGTAGTAGCTATTGTACATAAAGGAGCTTAAGCCAGACAACCATGATCATAACAGTATGAAAGAGGGAGGCTTCATTTAAAATTTGCTACAGTCATTTTTCTCTTCTCCATTTGTTTTGTTTTTTTTTTTTCAATCTTTTCCTACAATCTGGCTCTCCTCTTTTTTTTTTCTTCTTCTAAGCCATTATCTAACTCAACTGGAGAGAAAACAAACAACAGGTAAGGGGAGGGTTGTGGGGAAAAGGTGCATTCCAGGGAAATAGGAGGGACTTATACATTACCTGCCAGAAAACTATCAGTCTTATCACAAATGGTCGAGTAGTATGGTGGCTGGCTATCGTCGGCTTCTCCGGATTCCTGGGCCCCAAAGTGGTGACTGGACTCCGACGGATCGTCTTCACCAAGGTGGTCTGCCGCAACCTTTCCCCCCAGCATGTAGTGGTGCTCGTCCAGGCTGGGCGCCATTCCTCCGGGAAGGCCCAGAGGCATCAGGTCCACAGGTCGGCCCAGCAGGTCGTCTGCGTGGGCGGCGGCGGCCGCCGATGGCAGGGTCAGCTCCTTGATGAGGGAGGGGTCCTTGGCCTCCTCGGGCAGCTGCTCCATGTTCTCCAGGGAGAAGATCCCCGGGCTCTTTCCGCAGCTCTCGGCCATGGAGTGGGCGTTGGAGTTGGATGTGGTGCAGTCGAAGCCGTAAGATGCCACAGAGTTGGCCGACTGGGGAGTGGCCCCACCTCCGTCCTCCTCGCCGTCTCCAGCACCTGTGTCTGCTGCCTCCTCATCCTCATCAAGAGCTGGCAGATTACAGGTGGGAGTAGGGCTTTCGAACCCGGCACTCTCATCCATCATCATCGGTGCGTCTGGGTCGTTTATTTGCATCTCACCCTCCGTATCGCTGGCCTCGTCCCCCGAGGTGGAGGGGGAAGACGGGGCAGACGCCGGAGCAGTTGGGGGTCCTGTTCCCAAGACCTCGTCGGCAGGGAGCGTCTCAGCCTCCTCCTCTTCTCCATCACCTTTCTCCAAGTGGATACCCAGGTCCTGATCCAGGTCAGGCTGGACTGAGGCAGGCACCGGGGTCTGCTGCTTGTCAGAGCGCGACTCCACCCCAGAGCTGCTGTCGTAGTCGCGGAGTTCCTCTGGCGTGCTCGTCTCACTGCTACCGTGAGCAGACAGGCCGGTGCCGCTCTGAGACATGCCCATAGCGGGGCCAGCAAGTAGGTCCTGCGCCTCCTCGGGACTCTTCACCTCCTCATGGGCTGACTGCAGCTCTGGCTGAGGAGCAAAGGAAGGGGCGCTGCTGTCCAAACAGGCCTGGGCAGGAGACTGAGTCGGTGTCTCAGATTCAGCGGCCCCGTGGTCAGACACCGGGCTGGGGGAGGAGACAGACAGCAGTGATGCCGGCTGACCCCAGGTATCGCCGAAAGGGTTGGTTTGGCCCCAGGAGGAGGCTGGGGGCATGCAGGGTGGAGGAGCTGAGCGATTGAGGTTGTCTAAATGCTCCTCCTCATTGAAGTCATCTTCATCGACGTTTTCACAGCTCTCTGTCACACCTTCACTGTGCATCTCCACATCCTCATCCTCCTCCTCGTCACGCTCCTGCTGCTGGAACACCTTGTGATGCTCCTCTATTCTCTCGGAACTCAGGTCCATATCGTCCACCCGCTCATCCTCTTCATCCTCGTCCTCCTCTTCATTGGCCAGGGTTTCCACATTGGGGGAGCCCATCAGATTACAATCTCCCTCAGAGCCGCGGAGGCTCGAATCGATCATGGCATCGGAGCTCTGGGTGCCCTCGAGTATAGCAGTGTGCTGGGTGCTACTGAGGTCCGAGACTCCCTGCTGCCTGCTGCTGGTGCAGCTGCTCATGTCCTCAGAGTCCATCCCAGACAGAGGGTCGTCGCAGTGCCAGCCTGCCGAGCCGCCGAACGCCGAAGAGCGGACTTGAAACTCTTCCGAGGGTTGAGAAGAGCTCACGTCAGTGATCATGGACGAAGGCTGATGGCCTAGTCTCCTCTGTTCCTCGTCTTCATCGTCTTCCTCCTCCTCATCATCGTCATTGTTCTCTTCGTCTGCCTTCTCCACTGCCTCCTCCTTTTCATGCGGGGAGGTCAGGTCCCTGGGGGTGTAATCGTCCATGGGCGAGGCACCCAACAAGTGGGTCTGTGCCATCATATTAAAGGGCTCTGCAGAAGGAGCTGTGGAGGAAGGCATGAACGAGATCTTCTCTTCGCCATCCTCCTCCTCCTCTTCCTCTTCTTCTTCTTCTTCTTCTTCTTCCTGTGTCTGATGTGTGAATCCATCTTTATTCTCCCTCTCCTCTTCTGTCTGGAAGTTCATCATGCTGACTGCACTCTCTGAAGCAAAGTCAGATTGTTGGTTCTTGTCCCAGGGGTCAGACTGAGAGTGCATGTCCAGCAGAGAATAGGCGTTCTCTGGCTCTCTTACTGGAGAAACTGGGCCTGGTGGGGAGCAGGGAGGAGACATGACAGTTGTTCCCAGGGAGGGAACAGACTCCTGAAACTTGAAAGGGTCCAGCTGGGCCTCCACAGGAACACTGGAGGTTTGGGCCTGGAATGAATCTGCTCCTGGTTCTTCCTCTAATGACAGCTGAGACATGTGTTCCACAGGGGGTTCTGGTGATAGTTCTCGGAGGGGTTCTGGTGATGGTTCTCGAAGAGGTTCTGGTGACGGTTCTCTCAAAGGTTCTGGCGATGGTTCTCTCACAGGTTCTGGTGACGGTTCTCTCAAAGGTTCTGGTGACGGTTCTCTCAAAGGTTCTGGTGATGGTTCACAAAGAGGTTCGGGTGACGCTTCTCGAAGAGGTTCGGGTGACGCTTCTCGAAGAGGTTCTGGTGACAGTTCTCTCATGGGTTCAGGTGATGCTTCTCGAGGAGGTTCTGGTGACGGTTCTCTCACGGGTTCAGGTGATGGTTCTCGAGGAGGTTCTGGTGACGGTTCTCTCATGGGTTCAGGTGATGGTTCTCGAGGAGGTTCTGGTGACGGTTCTCTCACGGGTTCAGGTGATGGTTCTCGAGGAGGTTCAGGTGACGGTTCTCTCACGGGTTCAGGTGATGGCTCTCTCACAGGTTCTGGTGACGGTTCTCGTATGGGCTCTGGCGTCGGTTCACGCACAGGCTCTGTTGGTTCTGCTGTGTGCTCTGAGACATTTTCAACAGCTACTTCAGCAAGAGGTTCTGGTTCCGCTGACACGGCAATGGCAGCTGCTGCCGTGGCAATAGCCGCAGCAGCAGCTACGGCTGCAGCTATTTCCTTTTCAGGCTCGGCAACTGCTGCTTTGGGGCCACGCTTCACGGGGGTGGGGGTGCTGCTGCCCACGGCTTTCTTAGCGGCGGGTGTCTTGGCTGCAGCCGTTTTGGAGGCCGGCGTCTTGGAAAGTGTGGGCTTACTCTCCTGTGTTTTTGGGCGGTTGGGTGTCTTTGTGTCCACAGCCTTGGTGGCAGCTGCCGGCTTTTTGGTGGAGTCAGGTTTGGGAGCTGATTTGGGGGTCTCTGATTTTGTGGACTTTGTTGCAGGAGAAGGACGGGTAAGAGGAGAATCTGCAGGCTTTTTGGATGCTGGGGTTGCTGGTTTGGTAGCATCTAGGAGAAAAAGAGCACAGGGTTCAATATTTTCCTAATGATAGCATATTCAAATTTACACAAAAGACCAAAACCCATTAATTAAATGTTCTGTTTTCAAGGATGAAGAGTTAAAAATGATTTTCATTGTTCATGACATCATCTTTTTAGTTGTACCTTTCTTCACTGGAGTTGAGTTTCTGGATGTTTGCGATGTAGGAGCTCTGCCACCAGAGGGGGTCGAGGAGGTGGGTTTGGAGGCAGCAGGCTTAGCGGTGGAGGAGGGGGTTTTCGGAGTGGCAGGTTTGGGTGTGGCTGGGGAGCTCTTGGTCGCACCTGTTGCCTGGGGTTGCCTGGTTGAGCCTGGGGCTGGACGAGGTGAGGCTGCTGTGCCCGTTGTTGGCCTGAAGTAAAGAAGACAAAGAACAGGGTTATCGGATGCTCGGGCTCCATCATGATCTCCCTCTCCTGGCCCATTCTTAGTTGTAGAAGCATTCATGGTCCCCAAGAGACGAATAGTTGATTGACAGAATGGTGAATTTCCTTGTGACAGAACAAGGGTTGAAGATTAATTGAAGGTGACCTGGGCATTTAAGTTGACGTGCCTCACAGCAAGAAGGAAACATCGGGTCTCACTCCACCACTGTGAGCCCCTCAGAGTGATTGTGACAGGGACCATGATGCCTCACTCACTAGTCACAGCCAGAGGACAGACCGGGGGACACAGCACCAAGACACAGAAAGGCTGTTTGCAAAGCTCGTAGGACTAAAACTGTTTCGGCTTAGAATGGACTTGGTCGGTCTGCTGCTACCTTCATGAGTGAAAGACAAAACTCTGATAAACAAACTGGTTGTTTACAAGCTCAACCTTGCCTTCAGTGAATAAGCATCTGAGACAATGGTTAAAAAAAGGCCCAGGACAAACTCCGCTTAGAGCCTATGAAGCGATGCAGTTTGGAACGTGAGTCACAGCGGACGCCAGCGAGGCGCCCAAACCCCAGTGAACCCTGTCCATATAAGCCGTGAGCACCTGGGGCAGCATGCATCAGCCCGCCTGCTCTGGCAGCCTATCTGGCCCAGAAGCTGGCTCCCATGTCCCGTCTGAGTGAAGTAACCTACATCTAGTGGTCCTGACAGGGCTGTGGTGTGCAATCTCCCGGGCCCATGCTATACTAACTGCCTGCTTCTAAATAAAGAATCGAGTTAGGACTGGCAGAAAGAGAACAGCCAACAAGAGGGAGGTAGAGAGAGGGTGAGGATGGCTGGGAGCATGTTAATCTTTAATACTGAAAGGAGAACAAAAATAACTTCTCTGCCCAGACTGTGTCAGAAGCACACTCATTGTGTAAGGGCGAGCGAGTGGTGCGTGCCATCCGCAACCTGGCAAAGGTAGTGGAACACTGTTTGGTAACATGGGATGAGATTAAAGCCAGAGAGCAATGGGTGGCGGCACAGGGTGTGGCCATGTCAGAAGTTCAGCCCAGCATTTACACTTAATCCATGTAATTTATAATAGGCTTTAGGCCAGTGAAAGGTGTGTTACTGATATTGGGATTGTTGGATCAGGTCTCCACCGCTTACTGAGTAAAAACCCTTCTGGCTATTAGAACCACGGATAGACTTGTCTGAGGCATTGATTTGTTGGATTTGAAGTAGACTGTGTTACCTGGAAACTAAAAAAAATGCTGACATGACAGATTGCATGTAAATGTTCTCATGTTCCTGCAGCCCTCTTAAGATTTTATTCCAGACTGTATAAAAGACAGATCAAAATTATTTTCCACTGACACAGCGATAAATTTATCCTGAGGAAATCCTGATGAAAGTAATCTAAATCTAAAATTTCTACTTTAACTCTTTAACATGCTGTACCACAATATCCTAAACCTAAACTGGGACATGGTCAAAGACATGTTCAATCTTTAAAGATCAAATTATGTTGAAAGGTCAAATGTGAATAAGTTCAGTGGTGCCTCAATTAAATTTTATAAACCAGATAAAAATGAAAGGAAACAGAGCGTGGCATTGGAGATGAAGTGTTCTGAGGGTAATTCAGCCACTATTCAAAATAATATGTGTGATAAAGGAATACGGATAATCCAAAATGGCAGCAGCACTTAGAGAACTAGAGACTAACCAGGCCACTGAGGAAGAAACAGGCAAGAGGAAGAGGGAGACAATGCAATGCAGAGAGAGCAGAGGCAGATAATATTCATCCGATTACACATTATCTTACATCAGTGTCTTATTGAAGACATCGACTGCACTGTTACAGAGGGCCACAGAGGAACTACATCTTGTGTGTTCTGAGATCAGCTACACTCCATGATTCTAAGCCTATAGAAACACTATAAATAACATTAGAAATTAGGGTTAAAGCAAATGTTGCACAGAAAGGCATCCGAGCAGAAACAGCACGGCTCTGACAGTTCCTCGCTAAAGGCAGAGTGGCGTTCACAGTGTTCCCTTAAAGTTCACCTTAGGTTTGGTATTATTCCTCAAACATTGCAGCTGAGAATGGACTGGTGTGTAAAAACATGTCTGCCCGCTGGTGTTGCTTTGCTAAGATACAATAGGAGGCAGGCTATAATTTAAATCGTGAGATGCACCACGGATGAGAGGTTGGGAGCCAAGCAAGCGTGCGGCAGACAGGATGCCTGCAGCAGAGGTGACGAGCTTCAGTAGAGGCCCCCCTCCTCTCAAGACGAGCGGCAAATTAAAGATGATGCTGAGTTAATTAAGCAGCAGAAACGTGGAGGCGGGATTTCTATCTGGGTTAAAGAGGCTTCAGACACTTCAAGGAGGGAGGGCGGGAATGTTACTGTAAAATGATCAGATCTCAGTCAACGTTATTGTTCTCCTGTTCCCAGGGTTTCTACAGGGAACAATGAAAGGGCTTTGAATGCAGATACAATTCAAAATATAGTGTCATGTGATGGAGCTCATAACGCATGAAACCACTTTTAAAGTCACACGTCAGACCAAACACTAAGACTGAGTAAACATTGAACACAGAAAACAAATCAACAACTATGTGGGGAAAATGTTACTATATTGAAAAACAAGAAAAAGAAATGTGGTTCTGCCCCCTGAGCCAGATCTGATCCACCCTTCTACAAAATTTCATGGAAACCAGGGGAGGGCACTTTAATAATAAATAATAATAAATAAATAGTTTGGAAATAGGGCAGTTTATATCTGGTTCTGTTACAGATAAACAACTCACATCCATCACATGTCTGCAGCATGAGTGAACAGAGCCATGGACACACACTCAAACCTTTGTCTCTGCCTCATACACAAACGCCTCCTGCCCACTTCCCTCTGACCAATTCCCCCTCAATCCATTTGGTAATTGGCTCGGTGGTTTCATGGCTGCAGTCGACCGACTCACAGCGTCACCGACCACACCCCGAACACTACAGATGATTTACAGGCTGCGCAACACGTCGTCTGCTTCAAGCTGGACGGCTGAACGGTATCTGGGGCGAGGACCCAGACAACCGCTCAGCACACACACACATCAGTGCTGGACCATTACATCAGCACTCATTTGTAAGATCATGGAGAACGTTGCATTCAACCCACTGCAGTAAAATTCATCATTCCCCAGGGACCATCAATGGGGAGAACAGCATGACTAATGTGGGAACACGAGAGGCTGGCAGGAGAAACAGAAAACAACCTGATCACCCAACAGCGAGCCTTTCTCATCTTCTCCTCTGAATTTCTACAGCAGAAGCAAATACCCTTGTTATGTCCTCTAATCTAAAACAGAGCAATATTTCCTTCTGTCTCACGCAGAGAGACCCTCTGGTCCTCCTCACCACCTCTGCCTCACACACACACACTTCACACTCTCTGCGTGCACTACCCCCTCACTGTGAGTTTCTATGGCAGCCATGATGGGAGCTCAGCAGGGACACATGACTTATTCAGCCATGTACCACCAGTTTTTTTTTTAACCTCACCGCACTAGCAGGAGGAGGAAGCTCGGCAGCATGTTCGCACGTAACGCATGTCCGGCACTCCAGCGTGCACTCATCCCATCCCCCTTCACCTCCGCATCATACTGACTAATACATCGGCAACTGAACACATGCTCTGCATTCTAATTGCATGCTGCTCCTGCGAGGTGGGTGTGCAGGAGCTGCAGTACATGCAAGCACTGCACATTATGTGAGATATACACAGTGCACTGTGTGGTCCTGCAGACATACCAGTCCCTACATTATCTACACCAAACATGATTCATAACTGCTGCAGCCGAAGAGGCTAAACCCATATAAAATATATTCAAATATTCATGCGCACAAGCTGACACCCAAACTGTTACATGGCAGCACACATGAACACGATGTTCAAACAACCTGTGACGATTTCTACTTTTATCATATCCACCCAAATCAGGCTGAAATGTCAAGACAAACAGGAAGACAGAACACGCTAAAAAATGAATACTGCATAAACACTGACCTACTGTACACTGTGTACTTTAGTTGTACAAGCACATTGACAGATTCACAACCTGCATCCTAAACTACACATCGCCAGCAGCTCCGCCTCCACACCCTCACTGAAGCTGCCATTATGTTTGACGGACCGGTCCCTGTGACATCAGAGCGGCACCTCTCCCTGACCCGTTCCAGTTAATGAAGCCCCGTGTGAAGAGAGCCTGTTCCTTGAGCAGTTAGATGCTGACACTGGAAAAACATGTACATGAGAGCGTTGGTCGTGCAGACAAAGAGTGAGCTGTGATAGCCACTGGCATCAAACCTAATCTAATTTTGCTAAAACCCCCAGCTGAGGAGAAGAATAAAATGCTTGTGAGCGGCATTAACTCAGACGGAAGTCACTTAGGGAACATGCACTTTTGTTTTTCTGGTAAGTGTGACCTGCTGCAGATGGAATTAAATCAGAGCAACACAAGTAAATTGATAGACCCACTTGTGTGTGTGTGTGCGTGCGTGCGTGCGTGTGTGACAGTGGAAGCAGGTGTCTGCTGCACCAATGAATGCATCGGTCTCCACCACTCCGCTGATAGCAGGCCTGAATTAAGAGATGAGCGAGGTAGGAAAAGGGCAAAATCTAATTAAAAGTAGAAATTTATGGCCCCGTCAAAGCACAACACAGACGCTGACGCACATACACATGCACGGCTGAGAGCGTGCATGGTGCTGTCAGAGGAGTCCATCATCAGTTATGGTTATGCCTCTCTCATGGGGCTCTGTATGTAGGTCTACTGCAGTAAAATGCTTCTGTGGGCTTCACGTGCACTGAGCGTAACATGTTACTGACTCACATAAATAATGGAGTGTAGCCGCGCTCAGATGCAACAATAATAATCTGATCCTAATCTGATTACAATGATAGTCTTAGCCTTTCTACCTGAGAGCTGGTTCAACAGGTGTGTTCCGCTTTCATTGACATGTTCCAATTTGTGCATCAACAAAACGTTTTCACCTCATCTGCTGAAATTCTGTAATGGTGGCTGATCAGAGAATTGGCGCCACCAGATGTTTATCCCGATGTAACAGTTACTTCATTGAGTGCGACACTGATTGCTATCACTGTTGGTGTGGTGATGGATAGCACTGCTGGAACTGAAGTCATAATTTGGTACACATCACGCTTTAACTTGAGGGACTTTCCACTGAGATGTGGAACTCGCAAAGCTCTGGTTAACGATAAACGACCAGAAATGATTTTTCCTACACTCCTCTAAAAACAGCAGTGACCAGGGGCAGTGTTAGCGTTTTGCAGCGGAGAACAGGAACGGATTTCCACGAGAAGAACATTGTAGTTTCGGCTGATGAAAACATACATCACAACAGAGTGCTGCACTCATGAATGTGTTTGCCGATACTGCTGTTACCCAAACATCGCACTGTGAGCGACTTCACCACACAGAGTCGATTCCTCTGTTCCATTAATGGCCATGACAGTTCATGAGGTTCACACAGTGAGGGTTCCCTTGTGCGCTGTGATCGCCTGCATGCCCTTGTGTAATACCTTTTAATGAGATGTTTGCACATCAACCGTTGAATAAAGCTGTAATCTGAGTGTAATCTCCACACACCAACTGCTGCCCACAGCACGTGCAGTGTGGAGAGGGGGCGGGGCAGGAAACACCTCGCTGTCAGGTGGAGGGACGCAGCTTGCAACTGTACGTTCCACATGTTAGTGTAATAACTAGGTTAATGTATGTTCCACAGCTGCTGAACACTTCTCCGTTTCTGACTATCCAACGCTCCCACACACAGACAACATGGGAACAACACATACCAGGCACCATGGTGGCAAACCAGTGAGGAAAAAAAAAAAAACGGAAGAGAGAGCAGTGTACAGTCAGGCTGTATCTGATCAGGACCCTCACGGCCACAGACAAAGGCCTCCTTCATCCTCAGATACTGGCTTGACTCCAAGCCTCCTCAGGACCCGAAGCCATGCACCCAGTGAGACTCAGGTGAGGAGCACATGTTAACGTGATTGTACACAAGCAGACGTCATGGTGAGGAGAACGCGGATAACCTCTCAGACCATACGAATGTTGTCAGTTAACTCTTGAGAACGCCTTCCTCCTTCCTCAGAAATGTGTGTTATTAATGAAGCTGTATAAAACTTGCTGTGAAACCTTGCGAGGCTTTTCTCTCAGGCTTATTCTAACACTGGCGGCTTGTCGGCCTAGTTACACCCGGCCCATCCAAGCCTCTGTGAGGGGATCATTGTCATCATTCCTCCAGGGGGTCTTCTCTTAAACACTGTGTTCTTTGAACCTGTGGTCAAGCGTCGCTTTTCGAACCAACTGTATCTCGCTTGGGACTGAGCGTCTTTATCATGCTGAACTCTTTTTATCCACAATTCTTATCTATCTGGAAAGTTATTTTGATTTGCTGCTGTTCTGCAGTTAATGTGCTGATTAGCAAGCAAATAGCCGTAAAGGCTTCTGATAAAAGGAGCCCAGTTGGAGCATTTCTGAGCTCTGTTATAGGAGCCATTATAGACAGCTGCCTGTGCTATCTACACACACACAGACCACCTCTCTCTGCCTCAGCTAATGTCACACCTACCTGGTCGTCTTGGAAACAGGGGCCTTATCAGGCTTAGGAGCAGCAGCAGCAGCAGTGCCGGGCCTGGAAGGAGTTGTAGATTTGGGAGCTGGAGGAGAGGATGAGGAGGGGAGGAGGTTAAGGATGGCTGTGACACAATGAGCTTTATAAGGCATTACATAGGATGTGGGTATATAGTGCATGACATGGTATGGTATAGCTCTCAGAGTGTGTCAGATGGATCTGGGGCAGATTTATTTCTAGATCAGCAGCAGTCACTCTGGTGTGTCTAATGTGTGCGCTCTATCTGCATGACATCACATAACAATGAATATTCCTCTGTGAAAACACTTCACGTTACACTGAGCTACAAAATGTCACATTTCCACGACCTGTGGGCTTTTTGGCAGCGGCTGCAGGGGCGCTGGGCTTCTTGGCTGCTGTTGGTCCGGTCATCGGTTTTGCACCGTTGGTGGCGGGGGCAGCACCCGGGGCTTTCTTCTCACCCACTTTGCTCTTGGCGGGCGGCGCTCCGGCCGTACCTGCTGGCTTTTTGGTGGGCGCCGATGTTGGGGTGCTCTTTTTGTCAGGAGCTGACGCAGCTTTCTTAGCCACCCCGTTAGTCTGAGGCTTCGACGTGCCGTTAGAGAGGCGGCTTTGGGCTGTGTTGGGACGTGCGCCGGTTGTGGTCTTCGTTTGGCTGGTGGTGGTGGGTTTTGTCTTGGCTGTGGCCTTGTTTGTGGTCTTGGCTTTGGAGTCTCCTGAGGTCTTGTTGCCGGTCTTTGCAGCCGGGGTTTCCTTGGCCTGTTCTGGCTGGGGCTCCACCTGAACCGTCTCCTCTTCCACCGGACTGGCAGCCTGGTTGGGCTCCTGTCCTACGTTGGGCACTGCCTCATTTCCTGGATTGGAATCCAGTGCTTCCATTGGCTCCATTGCCGCCGTGGTAATGCCATCCGGCTTCATCTCCTCTAGAGTGGCGGTGGTCCGTCTCTGCAGGACAGGGCTGATCGACTTGAAGCTCACGGGATCGTCACGGGTCTATGGGCTTTCTGGAGAACACAAGGTCTGGTTTGGAGAGAGACAAGATAGAACACAGTTAGTCAACAGCAAGACCAGGCATGAAACGCTGTCTCTGCTATCAGCGCACAGAGCTCCAGGAATGCTGCTAGCCTTTTGAATCAGATAAACCAAAGCTTTTATCTTCCTACAGCTTCCCCACACACAGAGAAATATGTTCCAAGTATCTAAGAGATTAACACATGTATTGCTTTATCAGATTCATGTACAGAGGCTGCTGCGTAACCTATATGGAGACTGGATCATACGTTAGACAGTTTAACACACAGCGAGAGAACTCCACATGCAGACAAACATGAGCAGCAATAAAAATGAAACAGATAAGAGCTTTGTATAAGCATTTTATGATCAGTGTGCAACATCTCAGGGGCCACAGAAGTGGGGGAGCCGGTTAGGGGCCACATGTCTACCACAGGAACGACAAACACTACAAATAGCCTTCATTAAATTCGATGCCAGCTGCAGTGCAGCGACAAATGTTTCCCTCTGTGACACCAAAAAGCTCAGTGACACAGTTGCACAGTTAAACAGCTTCTTTTTTTTTTTCCTGTTACAAAATGGCCTCAGAGTCACTAGTGTGGAAGAACAGTTCTCTGGGATAGAACACGTCAAGGACTGAAAGCTTTACCAAACAAACTACATATACACACAGACTGTATGTATACACCACCGCCAGTAATAATCAAAAACACCATTTCCAACTACTGTCGTTAATTAATATAAAAAAAATGGAAGGAGATGTGGGAAACAGATGTGGACATATTTGGGTCAAGGCGTGAACAACAAGCCCAAAGACAGTTTGACTCATGGGTGAAAAACAAAGATGAGCAACTGAGGATAAGAAATGGGGACAAGAGGCATGTGTGGCCTGATGAAGGGCAACCATCTGTGTTCATTAGATTCTTCTGCAATGTTCAGATGGACAGATGATGGAAGAGACATCGCAGGTTTGAGAGGAGGGCAGGCAGGAAGTGCGTGTCTCTGTGTGTGTTTGAGGGGAGTGTACGCAGGAAACTGCACTGTCAGTGTTTACAAACAGCGAGGAGCCGGCTGTGCAGGACGCTGGAGTGGAGAGACAAACTCTGAGGCAAAGCAGAGGCCGGCCCAGAGGAAGAGGCTTGGCCTGCAGAGCATGGGAACAGTTGAGGAGGTGGGACAGAGGGGGAGGAAAGAGCCAGGGGAAAAAACAAGATGTAAAATGAGCTCACTGCTGGGCTGATGACTGCTGGTCAAACTGCAGAATCCAGACATCTTTACTCATCCTACTTTCCACTGACCTAAACTTGTGTGCACATACTCATTGTCCTATTTCTAGAATGAGACAGACATCATCTTTGTGCCGCTAGCTTCCTGGAAACAATCCTCGCACAGCCCTCCTTGCCCTTCTTTCCCTCCTCGCTCACCCCTCTGCTCATCGTCTGAAATAAATCTCAGCTATCATAAGGCTTTCTTTCATTTCCCGCTGATCCTCCCTTTCTCCTAACCATTTTCTCTCTCCTCCGTTTCTTTCCTCCCCCATGGCTCCTGCTCTCCTTCCATCCCTCTGTTCTCTGTTTGCCTTTGCACAGATGGCCGCAGCAGCTGAGCAGGGCCAGAGGGGGAATGGGAGGCTGAGAAAAAAAAACATGTATCTATGCATCCCAAACAACTCATACGACCAGAGACACACAGCCAGTGCAACAGGCCGCCACCCAAAACAACCTCGGAGGCCGGGAGGGACGCCACGGGTAGCTGCGAGGAGCCACTTGCACTGCCGCACCCGTCGGTCACAGGAGGGTTTTAAATGCCAGTGACGCTACAAAATGTGAACAGTTGGTTTAATTATGTTTCAACCAGTCACAGCTTTGAGGAGAGCGACTGGCTGAAGACTGGTGTGAGAGGGGAGGAGGGGTGGAATATAGAAAATAAAACAACACCCATTTTCCACATGACTGTGTCCATAAGCAGGTCAACCTGACGTGTGCTCATTTCCATGACGACCTCCAGGATGTCTCATGTGTAACTTTCAGTGCAGAAAGCGTGGAGCACACGTCTACATTTAAACAGATGTTTTGAGACAAATTAAGTTTTCAAACATCAAACTCCGCCCACCTGAAACTTCAAACTCTTGAATAAAACAACACTGCTGTTTGGTTCGGACCTTTTATAGCCATCAACGCTCCTTATTCGACAGGCAGGCAGGTCGGGGAGCTGGAGGAGGAGGAGGAGGAGGAGGAGAACTAACCAGGAAATAAAACTCCATCTTTCAGACTCTTCACACACTACACTCAAAGCATCTGGCTAAACTGTTCATTTCACTGCTTCTCTCCACTGTCCCTGACATTAGAGGTGCGTGTGTGTGTGTTGGAGAGAAAGTGATAAATCCTGCACACCCTCAGCCAGAGGAACATTTCTCTCTCTCTCTCTTGCAAGTCTCCAGACGGCTGTGAGATTGCACTTCTCTCTGGCTCCATTGCTCATGCAGCTTGTCCTGCGTCACTTGGACCATCAATCAGAAGAAAGCATAAACAGACTAAACACCACAGCAGGAACACACTCCTCATCTCGTCCAGAAACTTGAGGCACTTTCATTATTTCGGGGGAAACGTGAAAAACAAATTTAAAATACCATAATTCTATTCACTGAACTCTTGACCTTCAACACTTTGACCACCATAAAGAAATGTGAGCTCATTTATTAGAGACCATGTGGTTTTGCCCTAGACTTTGGACATAAAATTCTTTCTCCATATTCTATTGACTTCCATTCCAAATCACTGCAACACCCTCAACTGGAACATCTTCAACGCACTAATGCCAATTATAGGTTTTCGTTAAACCTAATTAGATTGAAGGCAGTTAATGGACTGACTGGGACTCTCGCTACAAGGGCACATATTTATAAATTAGCCTATTTTAATGGCTGTAAAATACCTAGTATAACATGTTAAGTTTTGATTAACACTGTGAAGGTCAACCACATTTTCTTACATGGATATTATAGAAGAAGTTAAATGAGAAAGTTCAATAAATAACTATTTCTGCCCATCAATGGATGATTTTGGTTTCCTTCTAACAGGAGTTATATATGCACTGCCCCTGGAGTCTACCAAACTGATCAAGTTGGCAGGGTTAGATGTTTTGTTAAGCTCATCCATTTCAAGGTAAAATCAAGTCTACATCCAATTGTCTTAACACTCAGGCTTTGATCCAAGAGGAAATCCCCTCTGACACCAAGTTTGATCCCGTTAAGGCTCCAACCCCGGCCGTAAAACACAAACAGACACTGGGTCCAGTGACCTTAGACGCAATGGCCTGTGAGTTAGTGAACACTTCCTGCAACGGATTCCAGACAGATGGCTTTCTTAGCTGCATTTCAAAACACATTTAGTTTTCAGTACCCTGTGCTGTGTGAGGTGTTTGGAGCACAAATCTTAAATTTGCAGAGAAACTGTGGTCAGTCTATCTCAGACCAAGCAGCTGGACACTATCTATCAGCTGTCCTGACCTTCTGTAGCCTAAGCAACACACACACACACACAGAAAAGAAACCCGCACAAGTCACACAAAACAGTGGTCAGAACACACACACGTCTTAATGTAACATCCTTTGTTTCCACTCAGTCTTCACACACATACACACACGCACGCACGCACGCACGCACACACACACCCACACACACACACACACACACACTCACACTCTCAGGGGTTGTATCCCCCACTGGCCCACTCTCAAAAACAACAGCTGGAGATGGAAAAGAGTTGCATGGATGTAGTAGTAGTAGTAGTAGTAGTAACAGCAGACATTTCACACTGGTATCCTCTGGGTTTAAAGTAAACTGGTGAATGCAGTTGAATTTGCAAAAATGTGCGTGTCGGCCTTCACTCTGTGTCCAAGTCATGTGGTTGCAGCTTCCACGCAGCGTCCCACTCCAAATTCCCTGCAAGCCTCAATGATGAGCTACACAGCAACTGAGAACAAAAGAAACCCACACAAATACTAAGTCACACAAAACAGTGGTCAGAACACACACACACACACACGTCTTAATGTAACATCCTTTGTTTCCACTCAGTCTTCACACACACACCTCAAGACAAGATGCCTTTCTTGTTTTTCATTTTCATCAAATCAGTGATTTGGACCTTTTCAAAGTTTACTCTGTGGTTTGTCCCTGTCGTTGTTGCTGTTGTTGTCATTATCGTCACATAATAGGCTTCAAGTGGTTAGCTAATGATGTCCAAGCAGCTCTGCTAGGTGAGATCATCCACAGCATCATCCCTTCCTAATGCCCACAGCAGGACATAAACAAAGTGTGTGTTTTCAAAGTGGGTGTGTATGTGTGTGTATCTCTAGAGACGCTCTACAATACCAATACAGCCGATATCTGGAAGGCATCCAGCTCCACTGAGGGATTCAAGGTTTTCTGTTTTTCTGTCTAGACACAAACATGCTGTTTGTGAATAATCAGGTCATCAGCATATTTAAACAGAAAACTAGTGCTTTGACCCCTTTTGTGAGCACTCTACTACTGTGTGAGTGTTTGGGGGGGGGGTACAGTGCATGAAACCTTGTTTTATGATGCAGATTAAAATAAAGAAGATGAGGCAAAATTTCAAATCTGCTCTCTCACGTCTGATCGCAACCTCTGTCAGTTACAAACGAGAGACTCTTGGCCTTATCTTCACAAAGACCTGAATCAAATTGGTCTCGCTCACTCATGCTCGTATTTTAGCCAGCCAACCGTCTCTGAGCATCTCTGAATTGCTGTGGTGGAGGCTGGACTACTGCTTTCATGGGACACAACTGTGTGTACACACACACGTATTCTGTGAGCCTTCTTCTATCCCCGGGGCCTACTCTAAATAGTAGTCAAAGAGGGGGATTGTGGGGGAAGGAAGCCGTGGTGGTGGTGGTGGGGGTAGGGCCGGGGAGAAGGCAGAGAAGACGCAAAAAGAAAGTGAGCTTTTGTGGCCAATGTAACCTTTAGCTACTGCCAACGTGAACTCGAGCACACTTGATAGAATTACTCAAGACATAAGTAATGCTTCGTAAGAGGATAGAAGGTTCGAGCCGAGATGCTGCCAACGTGGTGAGAGAATGTTCGTTTGCGGGGTCTGGGTTTTTGAAGACATTTTTAATGAGCATTCAGTGGCCTCTGACCCTGTAAGCGACATGCTTTCATCTCCACAAGCAGCAAACACAAGACACTGAGCTCTTTGACACTGCTAATAAGCTGTCCCCCCCGTGACACAGCAGAGGTGGGATTTACATGGACGGCTCATAGCATAGACGAATAAATGTGACAGCACCATCTACATCTCATTTATTTAGTGTTGGAGGCTCGTTGTGTGAAAATCAAATTCACAATCCCCTGAAAATATATTGATAAAGTCTTTTTCTTTGAGAAAATGTCTGAATCCATTATCTTAAAATGGCACAATGGCTCCTAACTTGTTTCTGCCACGAGCTAAACTCTGCAAAGTCGCTTCAATTATTTACGGCACTCATGCTCACGGCACCGTGGCTCGGTAGTGGCTGATGCAAAGTTCTCAGACATGACACAGTTTTAAGAGAATGTGACCGAAAATGCTAGAAACAAATCGAATGTTTGTGTGTGTGAGTGAGTATCACTCCTTTCCGCGATGTCAACAACGTCCGACTCAAGATGCCGCACGCTGGCGAGCAGCCTCTGATTGTCCATTCAATCTAAATGACAACAGTAGACTCAGTCAGCTCTGCAGCTCATTTACAGACTCACAGCCATCACTTGGAATGGAATCAGTGTAATCCAGTCCAACCACAGAAAACAACAGAGGTGATGTCATAACATGTCTTGTTCTTTGTGCCACCGACACTAAAAACCCTGCAACACATTCAATTTGTCATAATGCTATAAAAAGATGCTTATTTTTATGAACCTGAAAACAAATTTCGCTTTTCTGCATGAACAATGATTTCATTAGACAATTACCAAACAATTTAGAGATAAATGTAGTGTTCAACAATGAACTCTGTAATTATTGTTTATTTAAATTATTTGTTGTACATTTAATCTCAGGAGTGTCACAGGGACAGGCAGGGAGGCAGATCTGTGTCTACTGCTTGGATAACTGAATCATAAGTCAAGATTTAAAGCTTCTGCTCCACAGTGCTCCGTGTTTCATTTACTCTCGGCCACATCTTGGCAGGACACCAGCAACAGACCAGCAGACCAGCAGCTGCATTGTACACATGCACAGTTTCAACAGATAGAGCCCGGGAAATAAAGACAGCGTTTCCACAGCAAACTGTAAATAAAGATGGACGACATCACAGCTTATGCAAAGAGAAGCCACAGTCTCTTCATTTTAATTGGAGTAGAGGTCTTAGAATCTGAAATGGGCCAAAGATAGAAAGTCAAAATATCATAGCAAATATATTTCTCCAATGATGGTTTCTTCTGTTGATGTTTGTTCGGATGCATATTTTTCTGTTAATTAATAAGGACTAGGCAGTAACGCAACGTCTTTCTAAACTCGTTGTGTAGTCTGACACATGTGGAACAAACCGGTCCAGTAAAGTGAGCTTTTCTCATCGGGTTATGTAACAGCACTTAAAGGACTTTTTCAAAGCTAATACCACTCCTGCCCACAGTCACTGCCACCATGACTCTCTCCCCCCACATCTCTTACTGCTCATCTCTGAACATCTGAGCTCCGACCATCAGAGGTTAACTAATACCAAACGAGAACTAATGGCTCTGCGTGGGATGGTGAGGGCTTCAGGAGGTATGTGACTGCTTGTTAAAGGCAGCTGGGGGGGGGTGGGGGGGGTACCAGTGTTTCCATCAACTTGATGCTAATGACATCATACACATTCCCCAAACAGCCCTGACCTGTGAGGTCAGGACTCTGCCTCTGTCCTGCACACAAATGAAGTCAAAACAAAGCCCACCACTCTCCCTGTGACCCCCCACAAACAGGGTGGGGGGAGAGTGAGGGAGCAGTGGTGCTGTATAAACTGTGGTGTGTTTTAAAGGAAACCTGCCTTAGCTCAGATTTGTCATGATTATGTAATTTTTTTTAAACAATATTAAATTATTTTCCATTCCATTCCAAATGAGCAGAGGTGGTGAGGAAATGACTCCCTCGTCATCACTACAGAAACAGGGGGTTTCCATCACACTTCTAACATCTTAGCAAAGAGTAAAACACTGGAGTATTTGAGTCGAGTTGTCTTCCTGTGTTCAAATTCACAATACTGGACCTAAACTTACATCAAGATGAAACCTAGAAACAGATAAACAGCTAAACGTATGTCTGCCAATTATCCAGAGCTACCCCCATCACACAGTTCACATCTACTCATTGATTTCCAGGGGGCCAGTGGGCTGCTGGGATGCTCAGTAAGACAAACTGAGGCGGAACAAAGTCCCCACGCTGAGAGGAAGGAACAAGTCTTTTTCTGTCTCTGTCTTGTTTACTCGGCTGCGGCATCGCGTGAGAGTGAGCGGCAGATTATGAGCGAGAGACACCTGGATCACAGGAACATGTGATCAGAACGGCTGGCACTAATCCTGAGGACTATTTAGCAAGTCATACTGAGGTTAAACAACCGACATTAACAGGTTAAATAACTCAAAATATACACTATTTAAACATACGATTCATTCAAACATTCATCGTTGTTTTTTACATTTCCTGTTGCAGTAACGAAGGAAAAACTAAAAACCTGCAAAAATGACTGTGACCTCCACAGACGATGGAGAATTCCTGTATCCTTCATAGTTCAGGGCTGTAAACCGTGCGCGTTCAAACCCCCCCCTCCTGACAAACACCAAACAATCTGATGCACACAACACATATATACAAACCCGTCCTTCCCATGGAGCGTCCAGGCCCGGAGAAACTCGGCCCCCTGGGGACAGCAGATTAACACATGACAGAGCTTGTTAACTCTAGACAAAGAGAGATGCTAATCTCGTACAGTCGGCCTCGACTGTCCTCAAACAGTACAGACACAGCTACAGGGACGGAGAGAGAGAGAGACGAACAGAGAGAAGCCCAAGAAAGACGAGAAAGAATGAGGGACTGATACGTGGCGGTAACAGAGGCCTCAGTATGTCCCAGAAACGAGACAATACTGCAGGGGAGGCAGGGCTACAGGGTCCACAAGCCCCCAAAACAATAAAGGGTGAGACAGGGCCCGGCTACAAACAAGGCTCCATCAGCGAGGGCCCTACTACAGCCTGGCTGAGCCCCACTGCCTGCAGGGCCGAGCAGCAGGGCAGCACCCGAGTCTCACTGTGGATATCGATCGCACAGGAGAGAGTGGGGAGCAGCCAGCGGCTCCACAGATGGGCAGACAGAGGAAGTGCATTAGTCAAGCAGGTTCCTCTGATGCTGTTAGTCCTCTCCCCTGGGAGATAAGAGAGATGGCAGTGACAAGGTTACAGGAGAGGACAATAAAAAGGGAAGGAGGGGGGAGGAAAAGTAAAGAACAGCGACAGAAAAACTACGGCTAATTTGTAACTTGAAGAGTTGCTGGATCATCTCCATAATGGGCCGTCTGCCGACAAACAAGCTCCTCACGCTGAGTAAATGAGATCAGGCCGGACCAGGACCAGCTGGTGGCTTGGATCCCTGACACCGGAGCAGATACAGAGATGGAGCAGAACTGATGCATCTGTACAAGATGGCAGACACAAACCAGACTCCAGGCGCTGTGTCCAGATTCTGCACGAGGGACACGGACACACGCACGCAAAGTACAAGTGGAACAACCGTGGCCGTAAGAGGATTATGTCGTCCTTTTTGAAGTAGAACATGGCACGTTCCAGATTGAATCCAATTGCTCACAGAGTGGCAGGAAGGTTGGACGGTCCAAGCTCCCGCTTTCGAAGAACTGAGCCACACCGCCCTCGCAATTGGTCTTAGAAACATCACACTTTGACATCCAGCGCAACCACATCCAGTACATCTAACACGTTACATGGAGGTGAGGAAGGATCTACAGCAGCTATCCACTGAGACAGGGTTCAGCCATGTTTAAATGTCACCAGCAGAAATGAAATGACAGAAAAACAAAGTGACGCCTACAGCTGCCGATGGTACAAAGGCGTTTGTCATTCTGTCAACACCGGCGTCTGGAAAAAATGTGTGTCATTCCACACACGGCTATGGTGTGGGCATGCTGGGCAGCCTCGAAAATAATCCTCACCATAATCAACCAGGGGGCCAGACCAGCCAACGTACAGCAAAGCCACCGTGGGGACCTGCTGACATCAATATCTGTGTGCCACAGGTGGTAAAGCAAACCAAGCGGCTGACTGGCTCGATTTACCATCTCCATGGGTGCACTCCACCAAACAGTCAGGCACTGCTTGCACTCTGGGCCACGGAGGTTTTGGTCTGGAAGCCTAGCAACAGGGCTGCGAACCACATCCATTAACCATCCTCCCACCAGAGGAATTCAGAGCGTCCAAAAACAGCAAATTACTGCAGCTGCTGGCAAATACAGCCTGAAAACCACGCCGCCAGTTGCCAACTGCATGCCCTGACAACTGTGACACCACCAACCGGGCTGCTATCGCGACTGGGAGCGCAGGCGACAGAGGAGTTTATCTCTGCTTTATCTTCACTCTGCAAATTCGCTGCGGTGCCCCCGGCGCTTTCCTGAAGCCTCAATCATCCAGAGCCCGGAGGAGGAAGCTGAGCCAAACACCGTCTCTGTTGGTGTTTTGATAATCTCAAAACAAGAAACTATTGTGAGGCTGTTTCCACGGATAAAAGCTGGGCCGGCGACATCATCTGAGATGACGCTGGAAGAGTAAGGGTCACTGGTTCAGGCAGGAAGCAGCCTGAGGATGAGCAGAGGCACAGGCTTGCCCTTGTCACGCTGGAGAAGTTCAGATCTGGGGAGGGTCTGAGTCACACCCCTCCCCAACACCAGTCCTGAGGCTAAGGGCAAGCTGACACACTGGTCTATTAATGCAACCACCACCTCCCTCTCTAAGGGCTGAGGGTCAAGCAGCCAGCCGGGGGGGAAACAGGTCATTAAAATTTAAATTGACTTAAAATACAATCCTGTGAAAGGAATCAGTGCCACCTCTTCAATGTACTGCTGGTTATTTTAAAATGGATTAGAATTGATTTCCCAGCCGCTGATGAACTGAATCACGGTTTGAACGTGACGTCCATGAAGGATTGTTCCAGACCCCGGCACCATGCTCTGGTTCTGACTGTAGACGGTCTCACACGCCTGAATCCCGGGGAGAAAGACTGACGCCACAGCGAAATCACGATATCACAGCTTGATAAAAACACAACAGCTGAGTAGCCGGTCGACAACATGC
Source organism: Pseudorhombus dupliciocellatus (assembly GCA_016785235.1). Classification (NCBI taxonomy): domain Eukaryota; kingdom Metazoa; phylum Chordata; class Actinopteri; order Pleuronectiformes; family Paralichthyidae; genus Pseudorhombus; species Pseudorhombus dupliciocellatus. The sequence goes on from JAFBJW010000230.1 coordinate 533,728, forward strand.
TGCCAATTTTCAGATGTTTATCTCAAGTACAATAATCGGTTTAAATTACACAAGTATAATCTTGGACAAATCCTCTCCACGCACAGAAAGCCTGTGGCAGTAATACTCATCCTAACAACCTCTTCGAGATTAAATAACTTCATAAAAAAACAGTGTGGCTTTTAATGGTGGCTAAATATAATTTGGTATTATTGCATTAGGCTGTGCATCTATCCTCCATTTCCCAGCCTCAGCCACCAACACTGTGAGTCAGCCATTCTCTCATCCACGCACCGGAGGGTGGGGGGGGTGGTTGGACGAGCCGATGGCTTAGCCCACCTCCTGAGGAGCCTCCGAGCCCTGTGTGACAGAGCCTGAAAAGTGCTCATATTAGCCGCCCTGGGATGCCATTTACTCTGGATGACATCAATACCTCCAGGTCGATGGCTGCACGTTATTGACCGACCCGAGGCCGCAGAGCTTGAGACAATTCCAGTGGTCTGTCTGCAGCCTTACCTCAGGGGGAGGGAACAGTGGGCTGTGGATAAAGATTTTCAATGCTTGCATGTTTGTCGTTTATTAAATGCTCTTGGCCAGGCTTTGGGAGCTGGCAGCGTGGCTCTCCTCCCCCATTGTTCTACAGAGAGGAGCGTAATCTGTCTTGTTGCACTCACCCACCACAAAAAAAGGAGCCGGTGACGGAGCAGCCTGGCCCCCTCCGGCTCCAACTCTCTCCCCACAATAGCTGATCACTTTTGAGGGGGGAGGAGGGGGGGGGGGGGGCATTAATCAGCTCTGATGTCATGGGGGGGTGACATTAATCAGCTCTGATGTCATGGCAGCTCAACAATCTGAGATATTCACCCTCTTAAATAAAAAAAAAGGGGGGAGAAATTGGAATTGTTGAAGGCTGTTAATAAATATATATGCAGTGGGGGAGAGGAGTGAGGAGCAGGAGGAGGCAGCTACATTTCCCAGCTCTCACACACACTCCTCTTGGCTCCTCTGCAGAACAATGGGCAACCACGATGGAGGATGGAGAGGGAGGGGAGGTGAGGCTGGAAAGTTCAGGGAGGGGAAAGCCTCAGAAATCCGTCTCACAAAGGAGCAGGAGACACACAACCCGGGGTCCAACTATGCATCACCGTGTAGCTTCACCCCCAGTAAAGATGTGCTGGAGGTGGTGGTGGTGGTGGTGGAGGAGGTGGAAGGAGGGGGGGGCTCCACAGCTCCGGTGTGCCACCGCCCCATCCACACACCGGAGCCGGTGAATGTTGGAGCACAAGCCCGACTTTGAAATAAAACATGGGGGGCAGTGGAAGCGTGGGGCAGGGATATGAAACCACCTGAGCAGGGAGACAGGACCGGGACATTACCCGAGACTAACGGCTGACAGACCCGAGGCGGGACCGGGTCTAACGGACACGGCAGTTCGTAGCTGACAGTTAGCATGCTAGCTAAAACAACCTTACCGGTCGGTCGGTGCAGCAGCGGCGGGCGGGTTAGCGAAATCCTCCCCAGCTACGCCCAGTGTTAGCCCCGCACACCCCGGCTCGATCCTCCCGGTCAGCAGAGGCGGAGAGAGGACGGAGAGGAAGGCTGGAGGAGCGGGTTTACAACAGGACCAGGAACCGGGAAGAAGAGAGAGAGAGTGAGAGGAGGAGGAGAGCCGAGCCGAGCCGAGCCGCAGGACAGAAACTTCTGTGTCTCGAACGCCGTTTTTCTCAAGTGATGCGCGTTCACAGGGAGGAAGAAAGAGAGTGACGCACGCACACACACACACACACACACACACTCTGGGAGAGACACGCACACACGCACGCGCCGGCGAACGGATGGATGAGGAGGAGAGGCTGCTGTTGCCTTCACGTGCTGCTGGAAACCTCGGAAAAATGAGACTCAATCGAAGGAGCTCAGGTCGCGTTCACATTTATTGTTTTACTCTCTTATTCTATTGTGACCTCTTCTCACATAAATGTTGTTTTACATTTGATGTTTTGTTAGGTCTTGATTCTACTTTTTGCCATTGTGATATTGTTTTTATTTTGTTTACGTATGTGCCTTTTATTGACAACTTTATTTTTGAGAAGTGTAATATATATATAAAGTGACAATAAAATGTTAACACAAAATATGAATGACATGCTTTTTGTGATGACACATTTGCTTCATGTATGAGCTGTTTTCATGATTAATTATATTAATTAAAAACTGTATCAAACTGTATTAATGCAACATGGTAGATAACAGGGCCCTAAAGGCATGTCACATTTTGCATCTAGTACAGGATTATGTTTGTGAATATGTTCAATACTCAGTGAAATGTGGTGCCTCAGAGACAGCAGTTAGTATGAGCAGTATTGTTACCCAGCAGTGCATAATACTGGAAGGGTAGGGTGTGACCAGGGGGCATCTGTTCACTGGGGATCCACAGCAGGTTAATACCAGCCCTGCTCACAGGTGCTGGCACAGTGAAATGCAACGCAGCTGTTATTAATTCATTACTTGTTTGGTGAGTCTAATTTTCCACTATTAGAGGAGCCTTTGTGTGGAGCTGGGATCCGCCCTGCAGCCTCAGCCGTGGCAATGGAACAAGGAAATTATGGAATGAGTGAAAACAAAATTATTGATGCTGCAATATTTAGCATATTGTTAGTTAATGGTATGTGACACCCAGCTGCTCTTTTGTACTCATCTGATTAAATGAAATGAGTTGAACGCTGCCTCCGGTCATTGCATCATCTGAGATGCCAATACAGACCACATCCACCTCACAACTAACTTTCTTCTTCCTGTTACAAATGACAACCTCAGCTATAGGAGCCTACTACGAGCCCATGAAGGCCGCATTGTCCTGCGCAGCGCGCCATGCTGAAATTGAAAGGGGTGAATAGCGAATAGCGGGGGAACTGCTTTCTCCAGGAGCAGCCAATCACCTCCCAGGCTGGGGGATTATTCAAACGGAGGATGATGTCACCTCTCACAAGTCACCCGACTGTCTTGCCCAAGTTCCTCCCGGTTGTCTGTTGCCCTCCCTCTTAGGCCCCCGGACCCCTTCTCTGTCCTCTGCAGCCCCTTTTCTTCTTTGCTGCATGCATGACTGCACACACACACACACACACACACACTTTAAGGGTGCATTATTGCTGCCTCACATGCATTAGCGGTTGCCATCCACCGACCACATGGGCCAGAACTGAGAATCTCTCTGCACTATTCAGACCTGTTGATTGTAACATTCTAATAAAGATGAAGTTATTTCCATATTAGGATGTAGGATCAGGGGCCTTGTACAGAAAGGCCTGCTTGGACCTGATGCAGCTCAACATGTGCTGCTGCCTGTGAGCTCAGCCACAGAGATGAGCAACAGAAACAGAAAGAAATGAATGGAAAGCAGCAGGAAATATACGGCAAGGAGCAGCTGAGACAGTGTCTGTCTGCCTTCAGTCCGGAGTGCTGTCTCTCAATCACAATGCGACACTGAGGGGCGTTGTTTCGTGGATTAGAAACCTTTTGTTTCTGTGCGCCACGTTCCTCACCAGAACGGGTCTTTTCATCAGAGATGAGACTCTGAGAGGAGGGCATGCCGCCTGTCTGCCTGTCTGTCTGCTGCCCCCGCTGCTCAGCCCCCAGCAGCCGCCTGCTCTGTCTACATGAGCCAGGCCTTTGTGTGCCGGTCTGCTCGGGATGTGGGCTCCAGGCCCGTGGAACCGGTGGTGCACACTTTCCGAAATGCTGGAGAGGAGATGTGGATCGGCTCAGGGTGGAAATATTAAGGTGGCACCTGACTAAAAAAAGCTTTGACTAGATTTAACACTTCCTCACCCTGACCCCTGTCTGTTTTAGAACAAAAACAGAAACATTTTTACTGACCACTGGCTCCAGAACCTCTTCTTATGTTGACCCCCTGAAGGTCAGGTCAGGCCCACAGAAATGTCTGCAGGAGGTGGAAATGACACCCATGCAGAGTCGCTGTGGGCAGATCTGTTTGCGTTCAGGTGTGTGCGTGTGTGCAAGTGCACGAGAGAGAGAGACCAGGAAGAGGGCGGTGACTCCTTGTGCCTGCTGGCCTGACGCTGACGGACATATTGGCATGGTCAAGCAGCCACAACAAAGAGAGGAAGGTGTTTTTTGAGCGGCAGCGGACGCAGGAAGGGGCAGGGCTGTGTTCCCTGCAGCTCAGTTCCCGTGCTATTTATCTCATTGTCGTTTCCCCCTCGGCCCACGGTCCAGCCGGGGGCGGCCAGAGCGCATGGGGACTGGCACTCGGTCAAGCCCCAAAGCACGGCCTCCAGTCAGGGGTCTTACCTCATTACCAGCAGCAGACACGAGCGTTGGGGTTTGTGTCTCCCAGCATGTGCAGTCAGAGCCTGCAAAGGTCTGCGCCTCCTGCCTGTCTTTCAGCCCAGAGACACACCCACCACATCAGACACAGCCGCCATCTTTCTGTGGAGATATTCACAAATCAAATCCCTGTTGACACAAGTGGCTTCCAAATGCACGAGCGTCGTCACAGTCTATTAAACCTGAATATCATTATCTCACAAATGGGTGTGTGTGTGTGTGTGTGTGAGGGTAAACAGCAGGCGGGTACAGGTTAGAACACGCCTGTGTGTGTATGTGTGAGGCGGCTGCTCTGTTTGCTCTGCACTGACTCTCCTCAGAGCCCCACATGCCTGCACAGCATATCATTAACATGCAGGATGCTCCTGCTCCTGCTGACAGGCAACGTGCAGAGGAGCCTTATCAAAGGAGCATTCTTTTCACGCGCGGAACAACCTGATGATCTGGATGCAGATCAAAACCTTAATCACCTTCTACATGCAGGACTGAAATGTCCTTCTCAGTCCCCGGGTTGGAAGTGAGCGGCCATGTTCAGTTAACCAGAGACCTCGTCCTGTATGTTTGTTTTCTTTCCATTTAATCAGCTTCAGCCTGAAACCTGATGATGTCCAGAGCTGTCCAGTTCCTGCCCGTCTCACTCTAAGTGCTTTGTCTCAGCGCTGCTTGCCTGCTGGAGTAAATAATGCATGCAGGCACTAAGCATATTGGACAGCCATACCACTCCAGTGCACTAAGAGGACTGAGTGTGCACGTGTGCCTCCACTCCTTCCCCTTCATCTTCATCTTCAGCTCATTTTCTTTGGCTCGGCCCGACTCTGCTTTACCTTGTGTTAAGAACAGAGGCAGAGAGTGATAATGGTTCCCTTGAAGGTTAAGTACTTTAATTATACTCTCTGCATAATTCATCTTTAATGAAAGCAGCTCCTCTCCTCCTCAGAGGGCTGGGTCTCAGCTTCATTTCTTTATTGCTATGGACTGCATTGATTTCCTGTGACTGGCTGCAGGCAGACTCTCTCCCTCTAGTGGTGTGACACCACCACCACACTCCACAGGATCAGACCTGCTATTAAATTCATCTGTTACATCAGTGGTCCCCAACCTTTTCTGTACCATGGCCCAGTTTAATGTCTGACAATATTTCCACAGCCCAATCTAAAGGTGTAGCAGATAAAAACAAAATAAAATAATAAGATCGGCATTAAAAACTGTGGTATTTTCTCTTTAATAATAATAACAATAATAGTTATTATTATTATTAGAATTATTCTGTACTGTGTACAGTTAAAAATTCCTACACTTTACAAACGGGTTGGGGACCACTGTGTTACATCACTGCATCAATCAAAATACACACATTAACACGATGATATGAAGCTCTATGTTTCACAGCTATTACGATGGTGTCGTTCGTGGACGGAACAAACACAATTAAGAAATCACCCAAGAAATCAACCAAACTCAAGTCTTTATGTTTTTTTCAGCCGTCAAGGAAACATACACAGTTTAAACCTGTACAACTTCCTCCTGTGCTCTAACAGATAAACTCCTTTTTAACACATGCACGCCTCCTTAGGAAACGAGGTCAAATAATTAATACAGCATACGGAAAACAAGTGTAAACAAACCGGGAGAGCAGTTAAACGCTTTAAAATGGAATTTACACGAGAGGGCCTTCCCAGGAGTGTGAGCAGAACATTAACAGATGCATTACATGGTGCTGTGCTCCATCGTGCTCTACGGCTCCCGGGTGACACATTTAAGTCCAGAGATGCTGCTGAGCATCGCTCTTCATGAAGTGCACAGAATAAACTCATGGTACCTGTTGTGGCTGTAAACATTATCTGTGCATTTAAGAAAACGTAGTATTATAATAATAATAATAATTAGTATCAAACTGCTCCACTCGTGCAGTGAACGTCCCTTTTCTACTGAGCGTGCCTCACTGGACCTTACGCAGCATGCAGGCATAACATCACCGCGTCAGTAAGTCCCTTAAAAAGCATCACTGAAGAGCTGCTGTTGCAGAGGAAGTCCTCGCCATTTCAATAAAAGCAAGAACACCTTAGAAACGTGTCATTCCCAGGGATAAAAACAGCATAATAAATATTACTTCATTAACACAGTTAATCAGGTGTTCCTGATCCCTGGAGTTGAATCCTGGTGACTCATCTTGTTAAAACAAATAAAAGTGCAGAATCTGAGACTATGTGCAAACGCCAAAAAAGTTCTTAAGAATGGTTTTCCATTGCGTCGTACGGAGCACTTTAAAAAAGCAAACGGCAGGAAATGCCCGACCTCGCGGTGCATTAGCGTGCACCTGGCTCTATACAGCCGGGCCAGCTCATACATATTGATGGCTGAGCGCTCGGCTGCAGGGCTCGTCTGTCCTCCTGCAGCCGACAGCTCCTCGCAGTCCCAGGCGGACGTGAGAGACGGGGACGCGGCGTGGAGGAAGGGAATGGACCCGATTGATGAGAAGTGTTGCGGGAGCCGATAATAGCCGCTCGGTTTTTCTGCTGGCCTGCCTCTGAAGAAGGGCGGACGGTCAAATGATAAATACATCTAAGAGAACATCCACTCTACTTGGTGGACGCCGCGTCCGGTTAAAAGCAACTAAAGTGTTTACTGGCACGACGCGTCTCCTCATCAAAGCCAAACTAAGATTTCAGAAAGACACTGTGAATTATTCATGGAGTACAGAAGCAGGTAATTGGCCTTGTGACTGAGTGCTGCCTTCCGCTGCTCCACAATTCATTGAAATGCAAAATTCAAACCCGAGCGCTGAGGACAAAATGTTCCAAGGTCAGTCGCTTCCCTGTCAAGACGTTTATCGTCCCTGCCGGCTTTCTGCGACAAAAAAGAAAAAGAGAAAAGCAGTGAAATTGCAATCAGCCGTCAGCGGAGTGGAGAAAAAGCAAAACCTCTTTACTTACTCTCACCTCCTCCTCCTCCTCACCACTCACAGCAGCAGAGGAAGGAGCACGGCGACCCCTCGGGGCCACGGAACTTGCCGGAGCAGGGCGTGTCCGTGCACTCGGCGATAAAGGCGTGCAGGTCGCTGACGCGCACCTGCTCCTGCGTTTGGGCCTGTGTGGGTCAACAAACATTAGGCTGGAGCCAGTCTGGGGCTTCCACATGCGATGCACGGACGTGCACGTGACGTACCATGATGGTGTCGTAGGCCCCGGTGATGAGGGCGATGAAGAGGGACAGCACCATGTAGATGAAGAGGGAGATGAAGGTGTAGAGGTAGATCTGGCTGAAGACCCACACCAGCGTGCTGCTGCGCTCCATCTCAGAAAACGTCACGAACATGTCGTCCCCGTTGATCAGCGAGAACAGACACTCGGACACCATGGACAGGGAGCGGAACTGTACAGAGTCAACATCCACGGCGACAGATCAATGATTCATTCCTTTTCATGACCTCTTGCCTGGTTCTTCGAATTCAACATATTTATTTCATAAAGGTCAAATTTCTCCCCTCATCGTTAACACACCAGCTCCCTGTGTGAAACGCTAGAGGGCGTTTTATTTTACTGAGGCTGTGAAGACGCTCACTTCCGGTCTGAGTGACTGAATCCGCCTCGGTAATTCTCAGAGGCAGCGTGTGTGTTCGGTACCTTGGCGTGATAGGGCCCCAGCACAATCCATCCACAGAAGCAGTAGCCCAGGTAAATGGCCGCGGCACAGCAGCAGAAGCGGATGACATTCGGAAAAGCAGCTCGAAGAGTCACAATCAAGATCTGTGAGGGAGGAGGAGCTATTTACGCCTCAGGGTCAGAGCGGCAGACACACGTCTGTGTGTATGTATGTGTGTGTGTGTCACCTACATTGTATTTCTGAAAGAAGCTGAGGTAGCGGATGACTCCCACCCACACCAGCAGAGTGGAGGTTCCCAGCAGGATCCCGCACACGTCGTACGACGACAGGTTCTGCATCACAACGGCGACATCATGAATCTTTGACTCTGGCACTAAGCTCGGGCCACTTCCTCTCCGATGCACCTCGTTACCTTGGACTCGATCCCGATCTTGATGAAGCTCCCGACGATGGTGAACAGGTCGCTGATGATGAGCAGGATGTACCAGCCGTTGATGAACTCCATCCGCTCATCCCAGCTGACGCTGCGGCCGAGCCGGTGCTGGAAAAACTGCACGTACTCCTGGAGAGGGGATGACAAACAGAACCTATCAGACATGTTAGCTGAGGGAGGCAGTGTTGCGTAAGTGTTTGTTCGGCCGTCTTACAAATTGCAGGAGGATGCCTCTGAAGATGGAGCGTCCACACAGCACCAGGGACAGCAGACAAACGACGGCCACCAGCACGTCAAACAGCTCCCGGGCGTAGCTCTCCGCTGCCGGGGGAAACGAGAGGAGAACCCAGAGCTTACAGAGAGCAGAGCTGAGGCAGAGGAACAAATGCGTCCAGAGCAGCTCCTCCAGCTCCGGTCTCTCACCGTGTCCGGAGACGTTGGGGTCTTTGCACTCTCTGATGGACGCCTGGTTCAGCAGATGGATCTTCACTTTGCCGCTGTGCGCTTTGTTGTCCATGACGATCTGATGGAGGGAGTAAAAATACAATGAACCCTGTTGATTTATTCTGTTTGCAACACATTTGTCTATTTGTTTTGACTTGGCCTCGCTCATCTCAAAGTGGAGAAACTAGTTTTCTGTTGAACAGCAACAAATAGAATTCAAAGTTCACCGTGATGGCGAAGGTGTAGCAGTCGGGGATTTCGTTGTTGATGATGGTCTGGATGTTGATGGCCTTCAGCTGGAAGTCAATTGTCACATTGATCATCCTGCAGGTACAAAGAGATCCAATGAAACAGGAATAATAATTTTAAAAAACAACAGGTTTTGAGAAAAAGCGATGAGAAAAAGCCTAAAAAATGCCTCACGTGTAAAAGTTGAGAGTGAAATTCTTGTAGTCACTGTTTCCGAAGCTGTGACTCACGGGATCCACTCCGACGCAGTCTGGAGGAAATAGAATTAGAGGAACTTTTATTTTAAAAACCATGCAAATCATCTTTTTCCACATCACATGCAGCCCACACCGCAGCGCAGCACTTCCTCAAACACTGAAATCGTCTCCTTGGAGCTTAACATTTATTCGTCTTGATCTATTTCTGTCGCAGGGTTTTTCATTCACAGCCAGCAGCTGCAGGTGGGCGTGGAAACATGGCGAGGATGACGCGGTCCCTTAGATAAACATGCTGGATTAAAAGCAAACAAACAGGGAGGCCTCTTTTCACTCACAGGTGACGACGTGGGGGTCGATGTCAAAACTGTCGTTGACAGGGTCGATGGTTCCGTTCCTGAAGTTCCTCTGGCAGAGCGACAGCGCGCTTCCGTTGACGCCGGCGCCCAGCACGTACGCGTATCGCCCCAGCGAGATGTCAGGCAGCGCCAGGTACTGGAGGGGAAACAAACGCTGATCAACACCGAGCTTCACCCTGCGTCCACAGAGGAGACGTGACGCGCCGTCACCTGCTCGATGGCGAATTGAATGTGGCCGTAGAGCTCCTGCTGCGTGTGGACGGCCTGAGCGGCGTCCTCCTGGTAACCCTTGAGGAAGAGGTGTTTGAACGCCGCCGTGTTCTCCTCCTTAAAGGTCACCACCATCTGGTTGCTGAGTCCGAACAGAACCAACTGCGGGTCAGAGTCAGAACACAGACTCAAGCTCAAGAGGACAGAAGCGCCGACGCAGAACAAAACAACGAGCGCCACGCCCACCTGCACGGTGACCGTGAGGATCTTCAGCAGCTGCAGGCCCAGTTTGAACGGCTTCCGGCCTTTGGCTTTATACTTGTCACAAGGGCTCATGAAGAAGTACTTGAGCTTCCTCCTCAGAGCCTCCTCCTCCTCCTCCTCCTGCTGCTGCTGCTGCTGCTGCTGCTGCTTCTCCTGGTGGTGGAGTTCTGAGTCCACCGGGCCAGCAGGGTGTGGGCTCCCAGCCCCCACAAGGTCCTGGGACCCATAGCTGATGGTGGAGGAGAGCAGCAGGTCCTTCTCTGTTAAACACAAATAAACATGATAAAAGCTCAAATAACACATTTACAGGCAACGTGCTCAACCATGACATTTAGGACCTTTGGGATTCGAACCCATGATCAGATGAAACATCTCATGACCTCATCTTTAGACTTTAAGACATCCTGATGTCTCATGTCCCTGTTGCTGTGTGAGACCTACACGCATGAACAGGTAAACAACGCATGATGTAAACAGGTAAACAACCCGTGACAGACTCCTCGCGGAGGTAAACAGGAAGCCGCTGACCTGAGTTTCTCCCCTGGACGGGGCCGAAGCCCGCAGACGCCATGTTGATGTTTTCAGTGGATCACAGACGAGTGAAGGAGGAGCAGGTCTTCATCCTCAGCAGGATCCGTCTCTGCGTCGCAACACCAACAAACACATCACGGCTTCCGGGTTAGCACGTGACTCCACCCATGTGACTGCCGTCGGCAGCCATGGTAACGAGCTGCTGCTGCCTAGCAACCGAATTTAACAACAGCAGACTCTGATCTGCATCTGAATATTACATATAATATAAATATATGTATAAATTATATAAAGGTTATTAACTAAACACACACAGACGTGTTTAACTAAACATTAGTTAAGGTTATTAACTAAACTCTTCATGCTCATCTGCCTGCAGCTTGGATATACATATATTAATATTATGACTATGATTATATTTTCTCTAAATCATGAAACAGAGTCAGCTTATAAAATGTTTAGTTTCTTTATTTGTGGAATGGAACCTCACATTAAACTCCCAACTGGTTGCATGCACGCACAATATGACATGAAACAAATAAAACAAAATATTAATAATACAAGTACAACAACAGTGAGGACCTCAGTGTCTCGGACTGTGGGCCGGCTGTCCAGACATGAAACCCAAAGCCTGGAGTGGAAAAGGGAAAACTAATCTTTGACTGTCGACACCAGGAACATTTATTTATGTTTGTTCATCTCTATCACACTGAGTCAAAATCAGTGTTTATTTGATATATTGAATATTGTGTCATATTCATGATCAAAATAATTCTGCTTTTCTTCTTTTGTATTTTCCTCACATGAAGATGCACAGTAAACAGAGGTATGTGACCTGATGAGGTAACAAACGAGAAGATCCATTAGTACTGGAAGTCTGAACCAATCAGCCGCACCCTTCTGCTGTAGATGTGGCTCAGTACGATGATGTCATCATCAGTTACCACAAAGACATCAAAATAAGAAAAGCCAGGATGATTCATCCTCATCCTGTCGTGATTCACCAGCCAGTCTCTCCACTCATGTTTTTATCTGCCGTCCAGAGCCTTGTCCCTGGCGATGACCGACTCGTTGAACTTTATCATGAGCGTGGTGCCTTTGTGCCAGTGGGCGGTGACCTTGGCGGGGAAACCGCTGTGAGTGAGGATGGCCTCCACGATGCCAGCGGTGAACGCGGCGCAGTTCAAGCTGCTGTTCTCTTTGGGCACGGAGATGTATGCGTTGATGAGCGGCTCCTTTTCGATGATGTAATAAGTCTTGTCGTCATCGTTGGCCTGCTCCAGCTTATCGGCCTCCTTCCCGAATAACGACTTCCACACGTTCACCTGGAGAACAGAAGAGGGACAGTGAGAACGTGGATTTGACTCAAGGAGCAACATCAGCATTTCACATCCGCTCACCTTGATGAAGAGCAGCATGTTCAGAACCTTAGTCTCCCTCTTCCCGTTCTTCTCCCGCAGCACCAGCACGTCCAGCATGCTGGCTCCGACGCTCTGGCCCATGTCGGCCAGCCGGGTCTGCAGCTCGGACACGGAGTACACGCGGCTCTGACAGTACTGCACCATCTCCGAGAAGAGGAGGGCGAAGGCGCTCACGCTCACCTCGGTCTTGGGTCGAGTCAGGGGCCGCTCTAAGATGCTGGATTTACCTCGAGTGAACCGCGTGTCCATTTTCTGTGGACGAGGGACGGTTGTCACGGGTTGGTATTTATTAATATAAGGAGGCACAGACAGAGAGAAAATATTAAACACCTTGGACCTTGGATTCAAACCCACAGTCAACTGTTAGCCACCTAGCTGCTGAAGCTAACTGACGCTTCCTGTCAGGCTACGAGCTCTCCCAGGTTCAGAAACACGACTTAATACAGTGTTAAACCCACAGACCCACGCGGAAGAGGGTTCATATTGAGTATCGTGGATTATAAAAGTGTCGCTTTCATTTAAAAACAAACCTCCGGTTACAGAAGCTAATGTCCCGGTTTCCTCGTTTTTCTTCTTCGTGGTCCTCTGAGGTTCAACACTGGCAACATCAGTTTAAAGTGTACACCGCCTCTCAGTGGACAGACGCGGTACTTGTAATAGAACAATACATAATTTTTATTTCAACATGAACCAAGGTGGACAATATCAGTGGACGGATTCACGAACTAGCTTTATAAGTTAAATAGGGGTTCTACAAATGTCCTGGGATCTGCTGAGGGAAAAATACAGAAAAACCTGCAATAGCCTTCAGGATTATTTTAGTTTCAGTTTGTTGCAAAGTCTCAAGTCTATTTATTTTCGATGCTTTTTGTTTTAGTCTTTTGAGCTTCTTCTTCCCCATACAGATATTTTCATATGGTTGAAGATAAAAGTAATATTGTATTTGTAACTTTGCCCTTTCTGCAATGCATTTTCTAGCAGAACCAAACACTGTCCACTTCCTGTTCTTGCCCTCCTATAACCTCCTAAAACAGCACATAATGAAATACTTTGTAGATCCCACTATGTGGAAATGCGCAGTATTACAGCAGCAATTAACTACCATGCAATAAGTATCAAGAAATATAGAAACTTGTGCATGTAATAAAACTAGTTTATAAAGAGTGAAAACAGAAGACATATTTAGACTGAGTGGGTTGTACATGAGGTAAACTGATATCAACAGCCTGAGGATGCAAACCTGCCGCAGAACTTTGAACAGTGTCTCATATGTGCACGTATGAAGTTGAAAGTAAATCATGAATGTTTAATCATCAGATTTATTTTGGCGCCTCAGCAGCGAACATGTGATTTACGTTACTTCCTCAGTTTGTGATTTCATGGACATGGACAAGGGCTCACATGTTGCCTCACAGAGGAGTGCCAGGGGTTTGCACACCCACCCCAGAGTTTGCTGTTGGCTGCCAACGTTCCCAGAAAGTGTGTTCCACAAATAGCAACCACAGATTTATTACAGAAGTTGTGAATTTCTCTAAAATGTCCGGGTCGGTCACTGTGACGCCACAGAGGAAGACCTTGGGCGCTCAGGAAACCAGAACGCATGACAGGTGCTGGTTTCCCACGCTGTCTGATGAGATGCGGACGCATGCACAGCATGTGTGCATGTTGCTTAAATTCCCACCCTCTCTGCATATGAGCGTCTATATATGAGAAAGGGGGTAAACAAGGTGAGAGACATTTGCAGCTCGGAGCTGTCGGGAGGCTCAAGATGGATAAAGGCTGCTGGACGCTGACTCTGACCCTCGTCGTGGTCATGACCAGCACCTACGACACCGAAGGTAAGATCGTTTACTCACCTCTGCATCGTGTGTGTGAGAGTGTGGAGTATTTAGGTCTCATACAACAGCAGGTTCTTTCTAGGATTTATTGACACGTTCAGGTTTAAACAACCGTTAACCTTGTGTACATAAAACCTTTTATACCAGAAGGGGAATACATTTGCACACAGCTTTTCTCACACTGTCGCTGTTCTGACGTTGTGATGAAGCTGTTTGTGGAACTAAAGACAACACAATGTTATTTATACATTTATAATAATACATAAGAGCATCTACACACATCATGTTTGTCTCCAGCTTCATTTTCCCGACACATGGACGACTTCATCGCGCTGGTGAAGCAGCTGGAGGACGGGGACACTGGGTCAGACCCAGTCGGTGTGCTGCAGAGGCTGCGCTGCGCAGCCGGCCTCAGGGATCCGTTCATCCAGCACTTCCTGGGAGATGTGGGTTCCAGTGGTGCTGAGGTGGACGCCCACCTCTCGGCCCACATCAGGAAGTTAGTGCCGTACAGGGTGACGCGCGACGCCAGAGAGGAAGGCGTGGTTCTGACCTCTGACGGCACCACCGTTGCCCTCAGCCCGCTGCTCCTGGGCATCGAGGCCGGTTTCCTCTCCAAGAGGAGGCAGCGAGACCGGGGCCTGTACCAGCTGACTCTGGCCAGAGACCTGGGCCTGTCCCTCAGGCAGAACTCTCCTCTCACCCAGCATCTGGGGCCCGATGGCTGCTGGGACAATTTGACCTCCCCGCACGTCTTCACCCTCTCTGACACCCCCACCCTGCTCACCACCGCTTACGTCAACGGGGGCATGGATGGAGTGATCCTGGGGATGGAGGCCAAAACCAGACCCATGCTGAGCAGCCTGCTCACAGGGTACTACTGCCACCAGCTGGGCCGCGGAGGTCTGGACGCCGCTCCCCGCCTCATCAGCCGGCGTCGCAGGCAGAACTTCGGGGAGCTGCTGGTCCCTCCAACGCTGGTCAGACACGTGACGAAATCAGTGGAGCTGCAGCGGCGCCTGGAGAGGAAGTCAAAGATGGAAGTGAGGGAGAAGAAACAGCTGACGACGGCGGTGAAGGCGGGGATGAGAGCGTTCGTCCACATGTACATGGGTGAGAGAGAGAGAGAGAGAGCACGAGACCAGAGGCAGGAAGTGAAGCAATTCTGTGCTGAGCTGCTGTGGTCAAACATCTGTTTCAGACTGCCCGCCCATCATACCTCGGTGCATGTGGGGGGCGGAGCCGTACAGAGGGACACCCACCAACTTGTCGCTGCCTCTCTCCTTCATGTTCATCCACCACACTCACTCGCCCGGGCAGCCCTGTCTCACCTTCCAGCAGTGCTCTGCAGACATGCGCTCCATGCAGCGCTTCCACCAGGACGACCGGGGCTGGGACGACATAGGATACAGGTAACGGCTGTCGCACACCTGCAGGCCTCACACGCTTTCAGTCCATTTTCCTCCTGACTCACGCCTGCCGTCCTCCTGAAGCTTCGTCGCAGGCTCTGACGGACACATCTACGAGGGCCGGAGCTGGCACTGGCGAGGAGCTCACACCCTGGGACACAACTCCGTCGGCTACGGGGTTTCCTTCATCGGGGACTACGCCAGCAGTCTGCCTTCCCAGCATTCCATGGGGTTGGTGAGGGATCAGCTGGCATCTTGTGCGGTCGGCGGGGGGCGACTGGAGGCCGGCTTCGTCTTGAAGGGTCACAGACAGGTGGTGAACACGTCCTGTCCTGGAGACGCCCTCTATAACGAGATCACGAGCTGGGAACACTATGGGGTATGAATATAATGATTATCAATAATTATCTCTTTTTAGTAAATCTCTTTAATCACTTATTTTGCTTCACATTTCATTTCAGGAGGTGAAGAACTGACCATCGACTCCACAAGGAGAACTTCAACCCTCACGCCATAAATATTATGTTTATGTTGTAAATGTTCCCGTTGAAAACATTATACAACAACTAACTAAAAACTAACCCCAATACTGTTCCTCATGAGGTATTTGTACTTACAGCATTTCCATTAAAGACTGATTTGCATGTTTCTGCTGCAGATTTTTCACTACTCGGGCACAATGACACAGTCCCACCTGCGGCCAGCAGAGGGCGCCACATCAAAGTGTAATCATGAGCAGTCAGGGATTTTATTGATTTGCAGCGTTTAATGAAAATTGTGTCACAAACTGACCAAAATTCAAAACAACCGCACACGTCACACAGCGAGGAGACTACCCTCTGTTGTGTTATTTTAATTCTGTGAGATACAAAATAAACCGTGTAAAACAGACACACACGACACTGGACCCCGTGTCTATACACTTTAAAATAGTACTATTAAGTAGCATTATCGCTATGACACGATATGAATAGGATTTACTTTCACCGTGTTTAAAAGATCAAAGCCTCAAACGATGAGATCAAATGGCATTTTCGTGCCGGTATTAAAAGTCCCAATGAGGAAGTGATGAGAACGTGTGTGCTTTTAAACGGCGCAGGTAACAGCCAGAGTTAATAAACTTGCAGTGTGCGGGTTTGTGGAAACTCTTCTCGTCGCCCTCCCCGTCGACGTTACGCACGCAGCAGCAGCCGTGGCGCGCCCGCAGCCAAATAACATGGAGTCCTGCTCGGTCTGGCATCTCCACGGGATCCGTGCACCGAAGCCTGAGCGGCGGCTCACGCAGCGACTGCGGCCCCGGCAGCAGTGAATCCCTCGCCGGCCTCACGGCATCGTCTCGAGCCGCGAAAGGCTTCGGTTCAGTCCCGGGATCATGCCGAACCCCGCCTGAGCAGCCCGCCTCTCCTCTGCCCCGCGATCCGCAACAACCAGGCCGACTCCGGTGAGTATCTGTAGGGGGGGGGGGAGATGCAGTTCCTGCGCGTTTAGAGTTGGAGAGACCTCCGTGCATGGATGCATTATGTCACAACACTCACCTGACACGCGCGGGATCGATGACAGGCGCGTCCTCTGAGCCGAGCCCGTGGGACACCTTCATCCACCCGGACATTTTCCTGGTTTCCAGAGGGGCAGCAGGGGAGGGTATGGGCCTGGATCTAAAGGCCACTTATTTATGTAACCACCGGGCGCACCAGTGCATTCTTTAAGAGCAGAGGGAAAATAGGTCAGACTGTCAGAAAACCTGCAGCTGCCTCCTCGGACTCTGCAGGTCCGTCCCCGGGCCGCTGTTCCATGCGCGTGTCCTCTGTCCCCGCAGCCTCGGCGCGTGTCAAACTTTTGATCTGTGTGTGTAGTGTGTGTTCATGTGTGAATGTTTCCTGAGGAAGAGGAGGAGGCTGCACAATGTAGGCCGGCTGCTCTCCAGTGGGACTCCATACTGTTCTCTGGGGGACCATGGAGCCAGAAGGACCCCTGACCCCAGGGACCTGCTATGGGCCCCCACCCTTCAACTCAGCACAAGCCTTCCTCAGCGGCCCCTCACAGGTAAAAACACCTCACCCATCCACGTGAGCTCGCAATCCCATCGCGCATCAGTAATATCATCCCGTGCTCATTGTGCCTTCTAGTCTCCAAGAGACGGCCTGAGACGCTCGTGGGGTCGAGCCAGGGACGGCGGCTTCACACAGGCCGAGGAGTCTGGGCCCGCCGCAGACCCAGGGAGGAACGCACAGAGGAGATTCAGGTCCTCGGCCTTCCCCTCCTCCCTGAGCTGGGACTCTGACTCCGAGAAGGAGACACCAGATGGTAACATCCGTAACATCCTTTTAACGTCTTGTGGAAACCTGTTGCTCCCTCTCAGGAGTAGAACCCGTCACTGTTGTCCCCTCCCCCACTGTTTTACGTGTAGTCTCATCCATGCACTGTACCTTTCAATGTGGACTTTAACTGTGGAGCCGTGCAGTGATGTTTCTGTCGTTGTGTGTTCTGTGTGGCGTCTCGTGCCAGAGGAGGAGCTACAGCACTTTTCTAACCCTCACGGTCTGGCTGCTCACAGCCCAGGATCTCCTTCTTCTGGACTCAGGTGAGGAGGAGATGTGAACTCTGGGTGGGGGGGCGGTGGGAGGGGGCAGGGGGGGGGTGTGAACACAGCTGGACAATGTATGGACCTAGTTCTCCAGACAGTTTCCAGAGTTCGTGTCGGCACACAGTTTGAAACAGAGACACTGTAACGTGTTTAATCAGAGTACAACGATGTATTTGTATTTATACGACACCATGTTTACTAAAACCCAAGGTCACGCCTCATCGTCCTTGGTCGTAGTTGATGCAGAGAGGAGATTTGTGATCTCATGTGTCATCGGTCATGAATACAACGGGATGAATTCTGCGTTTCAGAGTTCATAGTTGACTTGAGTGTTGTTCCTCCCTCCAGACTGGATAGTGAGGATGACCCAGAACCTGAAAAACTGCAGCACTTGCAGAGTAAAATGGATCCGTTTCCCCCGGAGGAGTGCGACGACACCAATGAGAGCACAAAGACAGAAGAGCCGAATGCGGCTCAGCTCGGCCGAGCAGAATGTGAGCGCCGTACGGGAGGGAAACACAATCCGCCTGCGCGCCTGCTATCTTCCCTTGCTCCTGTCTTTAGGCTCCTTTCATTCACGACTCGTCTGTTTTCTCTTCACAGTGGCAGACAGCAAAGTCTGGAATGTATCTGAGGGAGCTGAGCTGTTCCTGGCCAAGATAAAACCAAAGGGAGGATGCCAAATGGAGGAGGAGGAGGAGGGCGATGAGGGCGACAAGAGGCCCACGGGAAAAGAAAAAGATGTGTACACCTTCCCAGGGGACTCGGACCCTGAGAGCCCCCCCCCTGCCCCCTGGGCCCACTGCACATTCATCCAGCGGTGCAGAAAGAAGAGGGTGCTGCTCCGGCCTTTCTCTGGACTCGGCACCTTGAAGCGCACCACGCCTGAGACGGGCCGCAAGGCGGGACGAGCCAGTCTCCAGAAATCGTCCTCGGAGATGGCACTGCCGAATCCAGAAAGGGGCGTGTACGATTTTGAGGAGGTGGGCTTCGGGGAGGGAGAAGAGCTGGCGAGGTTCAGAGACGGACGAGGGAAAAGGGAAGAAGATCGAGAGGAAGAAGAAGAAGAGAGCGGGGTGGAGCCCGGTAAAGAAATTTTCACCTGTGTTGAATGTAGCATTTATTTCAAGAAGCAGGTCCACCTGCAGGAGCACATGGTCGAGCACTGTCAGAGTGCGTCAGGCGGCGGCGGCCGGCGGCTGGGAAAGAGCGCTCGTTTCCGCTGCGCGGAGTGTGGATGGAACCTGCAGAACCGACAGGCTCTGGCCGACCACCACAAACGGCACCAGGAGTCCCGCGTGAAGATCCTGGAGGAGATCGAGAAACTGAATGAAAATGGAAAAGCCACAGAGGTCCAGCCGCCGGACGGTGACGTGGGGAAGAATATAAGTCTGGTCTCGGTTCGTCTGCAAGATATAAGCTCCAAAATAGCCCCGTCTCCGCCTCGACTCTCGACTCCAGAGGCCGACCCTGCCGCCGCGTCCTCTGATGCACCTCGACCAAATTCAGTTCGCTCCCCAGCTCCTGTCCGAGGCGTCTCCGCCTACCGCCGCCGCTTCGCCTGCCCCAAGTGTAACTTCAGTACGAGAACGTCCCAGGCCTTGGCCAATCACTCCAAGACCCACAACAGGAAAAGGAACGTTCTCCAGGTGGACTCGCCTCCTCCTGCTCCACGGCTGGCCTGTGGTGACTGTGCCTTCCAGACCTCCAGTGAAAGCGTCCTGAGGGAACACCACGGACTTGCTCACCCAGGACAGCCCGCCGGCGGTGAGACGGGCCGCAGCTCCGAACCCGTCGCTGCCTCCGAGGACGACAAAGCATCGGACGGTGCCGCGGCGAGCCTGGTGCCGTTCAAGTGTGTCGGGAACAGGAGGTTCAGCCGGAGGGGGAACACCTGGACGGACCCGGCTACGTTTTCTCACGGGGAGGATGAGGACACGCAGCCCCGGAGTGAGGAAGAAGAGGAGCAGAAAGGAGATCGGAGCACAGAGCTGGACACCAAAGGGACAGAGCAGGAGGCCGGCTCCCCAGGAGGAGCCAGGCGTTTCACCGGGGCTCGACTCGACACAGGTGAGGCTCTCTGTTCGGACCGGCGTCATTATAAGCCAGAGCTTTGAATGTGCGGTGCCTTTCTTTGCAGACGACTGTTCAACTCAGCAGAGTCCGAAGAATGTAAAGACCGACGGCGGCCAGGAAGCAGAGAAAGACCGAAAGGAGGTCATCATCTTGCGGAGGAGCGGCCGCGTCACCGGCGCCCCCGTGGACAGCGACAGCGACGACGACGACGACGACGAGGAGCGTGTGCGGCGCTTCCTGTCGGAGGGCATCCTGGATGAGGAGGAGGAGGAGGAGGAGGAGGAGGAGATCGACGAGGCGCTGAGGAGCGTGGAGAGGAAATGCCCCTACTGCCCAGACCGGTTCCATAACGGCATCGGGCTCGCCAACCACGTGAGGGGCCACCTGAACCGAGTGGGTGTCAGCTACAACGTGCGCCACTTCATTTCCCCCGAGGAGGTGAACGCCATTGAGAGGAAGTTCTCCTATCAGAAGAAGAAGAAAAAAGGTCAGCGGCGGGTTGCAGGTGTTTGTTGGAGAATCTTCTCCCACACGAGCAGAAAATACCTTAAACACACTTGACCCTGATGTGTGCGTGTGTGTCCGTCTTCTCCTCAGTCGCCAACTTTGACCCGGACACGTTCAGCGTGATGCACTGTGAGTTCTGCAGCGCCGGCTTCGACACCCGCGCCGGCCTGTCCAGCCACGCCCGCGCCCACCTCCGCGACTTTGGCATCACCAACTGGGACGTCACCATCTCGCCCATCCACATCCTGAGGGAGCTGTTCTCCAGCAGGCCCGACCTCGCCATCCCGACGGCGCCCCCGCGCAGCCTCGTCTCCCCGCATGAGGAGGAAGACGACGAGGGCGACGAGGAGTGGGAGGGGATCACTCAGGTGAAGCTGGAGGGGGAGACGAGCGAGAGGCCGCTGAGCGCCGCCGTCTCTGACGCCGAGCCTCCGGCGGCTCCTCCCCCCTGGAAGAAAGAGGAGGGTGAAGAGGAGCGGGAGGGTGAGTTTTATTTATTGATCCTCAGAGTTTCACGTCCTCCTGAACCTGATATAATGAGTGACTGAGGACAGGTCAAAGGTCAAACCTTCAGATGGGACAGGGAAAGGATTTGTTGGTTTGCTGTGGCTTAGACAGGAGAGCGGTCGCCTCCCCCCCCTCCTACCCGAATGTGCTTGGGTGAACTCCTGAACCCGTCCTCCCCTCTGGCCTTGCAGCAGTGTGTGTGTGTGTGTGTGTGTGGAGGGCGAGCGAGCTCCAGTCAGGTGTGATGGTTTTTCCTTGTCCTCGTGAGGACACTGTGGTCGGTCCTCTCTCCACAGGCTTCAGACCTGGGTGAAAGGCTCAGGTGAGGTGGGATAATGAGGTTCATTGGTTGAGATGGATGAAGGTTTGGATAAGGAGCTAATGTGCACTTAGACCTTGTGAGGACCAGAGACTTTAGGTAAAGGCATGTGGCGTGCGTGTGCATGGGTATGTGCATGTGTGTGCGGGAGAGAGAGAGGCTCTCCCCGGTGCCGGCGGTAGATGTGGCACTCTCGGCGCATTCATCCCAACCTCCGCCTCCACTCGATTGGTCACGCCTTAGCTTCGCGGTGCATATGGGGGCAAAATGGCTGCTTCCACCTCCCCGCAGACCCAAACAATAGCGGAGAAGCCGTCTGGCTCCAGCTGCCGGGAGTCCGATGCACTGCGGCTGCGGACCGGTGAGTACCGCGCCGCTGTCGCTCCCGCGCACCGCGTGTCCTCGGATCACACGGCGGCGGCGGCTCCGCTGCGCGTGCTGCGCCGCATCCGCTGTCACATTGTGCCCAGACGGCAAAAGTCTTTAGCGGAGCGGCAGGGTCGCGCACATGCAGGTACCCGTGCGCGCACGGCAGGAATGAGGGAGACAAGCTGCTTGTTGTTGTTTGCGCCCCCCCGTCATGCACGCGCGGGCGGTTTTTGCGCCGCCGTGTCTGTTGATCGTGCGCGTCCGGGGTGACGGCGTCCGAACCCTCCCGTGCTGCAGGATCCGCGAATTTACCTCCACTTGCCCAATCCTCGCCATTTTTACTCGGCTTTGCTCTGTGATAGGGGACACGCTGTGCTTTCATGTGCACGCGCCTGTGCGTGTTTTAAACCGTGGTAACTTTTTTTTGTCTCCTCTCGGTACAACTCATCCTCCGCTCCGGAGCTGGAAGTGTCCGCGTCCCCGGTGGCTCCGTGTTTCTGAGTCAACTTACCGCTCCATCATCCACCGCCCCCCCCCCAGCCTCCTCTTCTTTGTGACTCTGGGTGTTTTCACGCCCTGAGGTGTCACATCTTTGCCAGTCAGGAGATGAAGTGACACGCGCAGATCCGCCCACCAGACAAAAACCATTGTCTGACTCCACGTCGCTTTTGATTTAACGATTTGTCGCAGAAAATGGCACTTTTTTTTGTCCCAGGAATGTGTGACTGCGGGGAACCGCTCGTCCTCTGCCGTGTCTGTCTCACACAGTGGAGCACTTCATACTTTCCTGTCTCCGGGTGTCAGCGGCCACTTCAAGTGTTTTCCCTCACAGAAGATGTGCTTTTGTTGCAGGGGCTGAGAAATTATTAAGGGAGCGGGCCTCCGTCTTTTTTTTATTCCCATCATCCAGGATCTCAAAAATCTTTGAGGCAAGCCAATGAAACGTGGACCCGAGACGTGGTCCTCGCACGACACTGTCTCACTGAAGGTGATTTATCCTCCCAGGCGCTTCCATTGGTCTAATTAACGTGTGGATGTTGTGTTTCAGGGGACGAGGAGGAGGCTGCCGATGAAGAGGACGAGGAGGAGCTGCAGCCTTCAGCTCTGGACGCTCTCAGCTCCAGCCCAGAGAGGACAGGGCTGCGCGGAGCCGAGACGGACGGCATCTCGGAGGATGCAGACACCAAGGGTGAGAGAGAGGGTGGGGGAGCGCTGACCCCCGGGGTGTGGGATTCTGCTACATGGAGCCTTATCGCAGCTGTCAGCGGGGAAATTGTAAAAGTGACCCTCGGGTCGGCCGTGAGGCGGCGTTTAAAACTCTGCCAGGCAGGGTTGTCCCCAGGGGAATCCTGAGAGGGAGACATGTATGTGTTCAGAGGCTAATCAGAGCAGCTCTAACACGGCTCCTGCAGACAGGGAGGGTGAGGGAGGGGACGCCTCCCCTGGGGTTTGGACCCCAGCCTCCTGCTGAGGCTTCGCAAACTCTGCGCACAGAATGTCGGTAGATGTTTGAGACTCCAGACCTTCTCGTCTGTCTTCTCCGTGTGTGGCATCGCTTTCTCGCCCGAGCTATTTTTATTTCTCCAGAGAATATCCAGAGCTTCCCTCACTGGTGCACGCGCAGGCCCTCTGGAGAAAGTCTGCCGATCCAGATCGTGCCCGAGAGCATCCGCACGGATCTCGAGGAAGCGTCCTCGTGTCTCACCAGCTGCTCTTTGCCTCCCCTGCAGAGCACAGCCTGAAGTGCGAGGTGTGCGGCGCTCAGTTTGGGACCAGACGGGGCCTGTCCAGCCACGCTCGCTCCCACTTGCGCCAGCTGGGCGTCGGCGTCTCGGAGAGCAGCGGCGCGCCCATCGACCTCCTCTACCAAATCGCCAAGGAGCGCAGCATAGACGGCCAAATAAGCTCGTCCCTGCTGGAGCCGCTCTCAGCCCAGGAGCCCTCCGCTCCTCAGCAGCATGAGGACTTAGAAGACATGGACTTGGACGAGAAACCCATCCCTCTGTCCCTCCTGGCCAAAGCAGCAAAGGCGGTGCCGCCCTCCTCCTCCTCCCCGCCGTCTCCTGGTGCCTCCCCGGCCCCGCCTCATTCTGGCTCCCCTTCCTCAGTAGTGAGGAAAGCCCCCATCTGCTCTCTGCTGCCCGTGTCTTCCCCCTTGCGCTCCCCGGAGCACAAGACCGGGGGAATGAAGAGCCTGACCTCCCCCCTCGCCGCCCCGGCCGCCGTGGCCGCAGCCAAACCGCTCTGGGCTCCACAGGAGAACGACGCCCCTCTCAACCTCAGTAAGTGCCGCCGCCCCTCACGCCGACTCTCTGGTGACGCTGTAACAGTCGCTGTGTTAACTCCTCCTCCTCCTCCTCCTCCTCCTGCAGCGCTGGAGGTCGACCCCAACAAGGACATCGTGTGCCAGCTGTGCGGCGCCTGGTTCGAGACGAGGAAAGGCCTGTCCAGCCACGCACGGGCCCACCTGCGGCACTTCGGCGTGGAGTACTCCGAATCCAAGGGCTCGCCCATCGACCTCCTGAACCAGCTCATCGACAGCGACGAGTTCAAGCACAAAGCCAGCACGTTGCCGCTCGACAGCCTCACGGAGCCGCGGGACCTCGCCGCGCTCTCCTCCCCGAAGCTGTCCGTGCTGAGCCTCTCCTCCTCCTCCTCCTCCTCCCCTCCGTCATCCCTCCTCTACAAGGTGACCGCAGCCGGAGGCGGGTCAGCGTCCAAAGCTACCTCTTCCTCGTCCGTTCTCAGCCCGCCGGCCAAACGTCACAAGTCTTCTTCCATGCAGCTCTTCCGCCTGAGCAGCGGCGAGCTCATGGCACTTCCGCACAGTAAGTGACTCTGGCTGCTTCGCGTGCAGCCGCTCATGTTTGGAGCCGCGCCGGATGAGCTGTAACTCTTCTCTCTGTCGAACCCTCAGGTGAACCTCCAAAGGAAATCGGCTGTGAGTTCTGCGGCGAGTATTTCGAGAACCGCAAAGGGCTCTCCAGCCACGCCCGCTCCCACCTGCGCCAGATGGGCATCACCGAGTGGTCCGTGAACGGCTCGCCCATCGACACCCTTCGGGAGATCATCACGCGGCGGGGCCTCCCCTGCGCCCTCCCTCTCAAGCCTCTCAAGACTCCTCCTCCATCCTCGCCGGGGCCCCCCCGCTCTCCTCTGTCCGCCACCTCGTCTCCTTCGGCCACGCTCCTCGGCCGCCTGCCCTTCACCTTCGCCCGTCCCTCCAGTCCTCCTCAGCCTACCGTGTCGAAATCGGGCTCGGCTCCACCAGCGTCCTCTGCTGGGCTAATCCTCAAGCTGAAGCCCGAGCCGGTGCTGCTGGAGGTCACCGCGCCGGGAGCCGTGGGGAGATCCGGGAGCTTCTCCGCTGATCCTCTGGGCTGCAGCTGGAGCGGCGCCGACAACTCGTTCCCCCTCAACCTGGGTAAACCCCCCCCCCACCAGTTCTGTTCTTACTGTGGCTGTGGTCTCACCTGTGCATTAACGTGTCCGCGCTCTCCCTCTGCTCCTCCCTCAGCCATGGCCCACGAGGTGGAGCCAACGCGGGACATCCGCTGCGAGTTCTGCGGGGAATATTTTGAAAACCGCAAAGGCCTTTCCAGCCACGCCCGCTCCCACCTGCGCCAGATGGGCATCACAGAGTGGTCCGTCAACGGCTCGCCCATCGACACCTTAAAGGAGGTCATGCACAAGCGAGGCGTGAGCTCCTCCTCTGACCCAGGAGTGAAGAAGGAGTCGAGCCAGGGAGCCACCCGATGGGAGAGCGCCGCGGGCGCCAGCAGCTCAGAGGGCTCGGCTGTTTCGGGCTATCAGTCGTCCAAGTTCCGTAAGTCTCCGCTCGGCCTGCTGCAGTCTGGGTCCAGGCTCCATAAGCCGGGCCTGGGGGCCTCGGGCGCCTCCGCGACCCCACCCGCAGGGAAGCTTTTCAGGGTGTCCCCGCTGGGCAAAAGGCCCCTGTCCGAGGAGTCCCAGCCCGGGGAGACGTCCCGCTCTCCTCCACGTCAGCCGAAGACGTTCTCGCCTCTGCCGCATGATTTCTCCTCCTACAAAAGAAAAGGCTCCCCGGACAAGCATGGACACCAAGGTGAGGAGCCGCCAGGCTTTTGTCTGTTCTGATTTACCTCTTCATCACTTTGGCACTAACACTTCCTCCTCCTCCTCCTCCTCTTCAGATCCCAGCTGTGAGCTGTGCGGCTTCTACTTTGAGAACCGCAAGGCTCTGGCCAGCCACGCTCGGGCCCACCTGCGGCAGTTCGGCGTGACCGAGTGGTGCGTGAATGGATCCCCCATCGAGACGCTCAGCGCCTGGATGCGCAGCCGGCCGCAGAAGGTGCTGGAGATGCACCGCAGCTACATGCAGGGCAGCCGCTCCGCTCTCAAGAAGGTGAGGACCCGTCCCCGGAACTTAAGTTCTCAGGTGGATCTGCGCGCCGGCAAATTCCGCCGTCACAAAATTCTGTCTTTGCAGAGAGAAACAGTCAAGTGTGTGTGTGTGTGTGTGTGTGTGTGAGAGATGAAAGCGCAGCGTTCCACGCGCCCCCTCTCCTCAGAGCGTCATGTTTGGAGATCTAACATTCCTCAGCCGGTGGCTCGACAGACATTTTGTGTCTTGGAAAGCTTCAGACGTGTTGTCTAACAGCTTTGAGCCTCACTGTAGATCCTGTGTCTTTACACTCTGCGAAAAAAAAAAAAAAAAGAAAATCACTGTGGGGACCGATGCCAGAACAACTCAGCTATTGGCTTGATAGTTGCCATAGTAACCTGGGTGCCTGGCAGCTTGTTTCATCTTCAGATAAATTATGGTTTGCTGCTGATAGAAGGAAATGTGTGTGTTTTATTATTCCTTTATTCTCTCCCCCCCCCCCACCGCTGAATTAGTTTCTGGTGCATTTGCGTCACTGTCACACCTTCTCCCTGAGCTGGGATGTGACACACATACAGAGCGGATTACCTTTTTAAACGCCCTTGTGATCATATTGTATGTTTTTTTATTTCATACTGGGAAAATTGGGCTGCCTGTACTGGGCGGTTACATGTATATCTGAGGGCCGAGTCAGGACCCACGGCCGCATTAGAAGTATATTTATCCATTTATAGGATAGAAATTCAGGTTTATATCAGAATACAAATTGAATAATTGATCAGTGGATTGACAGAAATGAATCTGCATCTAATTATTTCTGTTTATTTAACATGGTTGCAATTTTTTGGGGGGGAAAGGGTGAGATACTTTTGGAAAATATTAATTAATTTTAATTGTTTTTTATTTTCAAGAAAAAATTCATTTTAACTTGAACCCTTTAACAACCTCACAAGAAAATGCTTTGGAAAACTGTTTTCGTTTGGGTTTTCTGGTAATTTCAAGATACTATTATAACGTCGCCACAATCTGCAGCTCCGTGTTGTGAGGTCAGACCCGTGGAGGAAACGCATCTGTCTCCCTCTCCTCACAGAAAGCCTCCTCCACCTCCTCGCCCTCCTCGCAGTGGGCCTCCTCTCTGGCTGTGAGTCTGGTGCGATCCCAGAGCCGCGACGTCAACCAGGGCTCCTCCAAGACCACAGAGGGTGCGGAAGCCGGCTCCGACCTCCGGGCCGCGGCCGCCGCTGCCGCCACCAGGCCCGGCGGCAGCAGCCCCAGCCCCTCGCGGCTCGCCGGCGGCCTCCCGCTTCAAGCACAGGTGGCTCGCAGCGAGCTGAATGTCCGTCTGCCCAGAGGTACGTGAGGACCCAGGACAGGCTCACATGTCCATACCTGCATTGTCCACCTGTAGCAAACGATGTTGGTTGCCTGGTTACAAACGTCCGATGTCCACATCTCTGGAACATGCTGCCGAGTCAGAGGGTTCCTTTAAATTAAAATTTAAAGCGTACATTTATCATATTGCATCTCCTAATTTTAGCCAATGTACTTTTTATTCCGGTAACAGTTGGTTATACTTAAATGTGTGTATTTTTTCCCCATTATCTTTAGTTTATATATTTATAGTTTTAATATTTTAAATTAGATTTAATGTTTTTACTTGCATGTCTTTTGTGGGAAGCACTTCTTTTGAAAAATATTAAAAAACTGAAGATATTAGTATTATTATTATTATTATTATAATATCCATAAAAACTTACTTAAATATAAGTCTTTCAGCACTCCTCCTCCTCCCTCCCTCAGGGTTCGAGCGGCGGCCCTTGAAGCACCCGTCTTGTCCAGAAGGAGCTGAGAGAGACAGCGGCCCCCCCAAGCCCCCCCGCACAGGCACCGTCCCCGCCCTGGTGCCCAAACCACCCTCCTACCCACTGGTCAAACTGGTGGGCAAGTTCTACACCCTGAAGTGCCGGTGAGTGACGCCAGTCCAAAAGGTCCAAATCTAAACAGTCCAGGGCTGATGAGACGTTTGGGATTTCCACTGTTTCTGAATGAGTTCTGATATAACTGCTGCAGAAAAGTTTTCCCAGAGTGCCCGGCACCCGGGGGAAGCATCGAATTTGACAACATCACATTTCATTTTATTTCTTTTGTGAGAAAACTTTGCCGGAGCCGCGAGAGCTGCTGCAGCGCCGGTGGCATTTGGTTCAGTCCCCAGCTCACGTGTGTGCGTGTCTCTGTCAGGTTCTGCGAGGTGGAGTTTCACGGTCCGCTGTCGGTGCAGGAGGACTGGATCAGACACCTCCAGCAGCACATCCTCAAGATGAACTACAACAAGCCTGCTGCTCCCAGAGCGACTTCCACGGAGCCCCCCGCCCCGGCCGACGGCCCCGCCCAGGCCTCCGCCCCAGCCTCCACCTCTACCTCCACCCCGACCCGCACCACGGCGCCCAACAGCCGCTCCCCTACGCCTGTAGCCGAGTGCGCTCGCACCGCCACTGCCACAGAGGTCGTAAAGGTCTCGGAGGAGCAGCCCGCCCTTTCGCCGACTCCCCTCCCCCTTCCCCCCCAGATGGTGTAAGCTCAAAGTCATTGCTCACTGTCCTTTATTTTTTTTTCTTTCTCCTGCCTTCACGCGTTCCCTTCTCGTCCATCTGTTTCTCTGCCTTCGCTGAGTGTTGTTGTGGACGAGCGTCTCCCCTCCAAAGAGCCCTCGGAGCCCCGAGCACCTTCTGAAGCAGCTTTCTGGGCTGTTCGTAAATCCCGTTACCATGGGAACCAAACTCTCCTGGCTTATCTGCACACCGGGGATTGTGGGAACTGTCCAAGGTTACAAGGAGGGACAAACTCATGTTGTGTGTTTTCTAGTTTGATGATTCGGTCCGTCACTGCCCCCTCCCTCCCCCCTCCCCCTCCTCCTCTCCACTGCAGAGAGGGCGAATCAGGGGTTAATCAAACTTCAGCCCCCTCCCCTCTCGCCACCCCCCCCCACCCCCCCACGGACTGAGATTAAAGGACATTTAAGATAATCTTGTTGTTGAGATTTTAAACATGTGGTAACACTTGGTGTTAAAAGAGGCACTTTGACCGCTGAGGTCACTCGGCACTTACTGAAACACCCGGCTGTACGGGTGAGATTTGACTAATTCCAATCGGTTAGAGGAGCAAGAAGTGGAAGCACAGCCAAAAAAGGGAAGTTCCCCGACTTAACTTTCTAATGTATTCGCCCCCAAATATACATTTTGCTTGAATGTAGCTGGAAGCACCTATTGAAACCTTATCTGCACACACGTGAACGTTTGCCCCGTTCAGAGAACCTTTGCCTTCCGTGACGGAGCTGCTGCAGCGCCTCGGCGTGTATTTGAGAAGCGGGGCCACAGAAAAACGCTCAGTTCCGTTCAGCGTTGCCATTTTCTTCCTGCCATTGTCAGTGTCGCCCCGAAATTCTTATTTATTTATACTGATTCTCATGCATCTGAATGTGGTAAACTAGGTCGTTTTGAAGCTTAAGTAGATCTTTGGAATGTTTGAAAAGTAGGTCAGCGTTGCACTTTTACTCCCGCACGCAGTCTGGGTGTGTGTCTTAGTTTGGATGTTTGTGTACGTGCACAGCGAACGACGTGCATTTGCTTTCCCATTTGAAAGAGACGGATAGAAGTAAACCTGCATGATCGGACGCCTCCAACGCTCCACGTGGACTCCGCTGGGGGGGGGGGCTGTCTGCGTGAATCAGGACTTGAATGCATCCATCACGTGTTGGATGTGCCAAAGAGTCTGTTTACTTCCTCGTCTTGCCTCTGTAACAGCTGTTTACACTGGGCCTGATGGTGGAGGAAACTCTGCACAGCTCTCGAGTTCCTCAAGGCTCCACACACTGAACAATGGACCCGCGGCCCCACGGCGGGGCCCCCGCCGAGGCCCCTTTCGTTTGAAACCCTCCACTGGAGCAGCTTCACGGGACTCTTGTTGTTACTGAAGGGTTCGATTATTCCAGTTCAATACAAATCAAACTTCAGCCGTGTGGCGTCCGCGCCGGCGTTCGAGCTGAAGCAATAACCCAAGGGTCCATGTCGGCTGACGACCTTTTAAACTTTGTTCCAGTGTTTGCATCATGACTGTTCGATCCAAACGATACCCCGACCCTTTTATGGAGTATAGATACATACTATATAACTACATGTACTTAAGAGGCTGCGGATGCTAGTAGAGCCGTCTGCAGTTCTAATAGCAAGGTAGTCGAAAAAGAAAATTAAGTGATCTTAATTCCTCTGGTGTGATTTGATTTCAACCTTGATCTATGTATTTTTTATTGCTCTGTGCATTTCTGTATTTGCAGTCCCGCAAGGTGAATCTTAGAGTATTTTCTATTGTTATCTGTTAGTCCCACGAGCTGAAACTTTGGTGCTGGTGAGAATGTTCCGGGTCGACGCGACGACGAGCGACTGCGTGCGAGGAAAACGTTGTAATGTGATTGTCACGTCCTGGTATCAGAGGACTCTAATAAACGGGGGGGGGGTGAATACTTTGCACGTCGAGATGCTAGTGATGTTCCCGTCCCTGCGTCCACTGAGGGACGGACGCCGCTCAGCAGCGTGAGATGTAGACGATGAGACCCCTTTTAAAATTTGCCTGAAAAAGCCTCAGCTGGTGAAACCGGCTGCTGGGTGTGAATGTGAGCGAGTGTGTGTGTGCCTGTTTGTGAGAAGACAAGTGGTGATGACTTGGAAGAAAAAGATGCAGTTGAGGGAAGTACTGTACACAAAGGGGCAAGTAAAAGTGAATCGACTCCAGAACAAACAATAAATGTGATTTGAATTTCAGACCCGGCATGAAGCGTGTCGTCTTTTCACCACTAGGGGGAGCTGCGAGATCAGCTTGGTGCTGTGCACTTCCTGTCAGAAGAGAAGCTAATTGGCAACGGTGGAAAGTGGCAAAACCACAGAGCATGATTACTAATGGGTTCCCATCATTCATCTGTGACAACCTGGTCTGTTTCTGGCTGTTCCCAGTTCCTTCCTTGGAAGTGTCTCTCAGGTTAATTCTTATGAATCTGAAGTGTTTAAAATAAGTCCTGTGAGTCATTGTTTAAATTAGTTTCAGGTTGGAACACAATTCCTGGGAACTATTGAAGACGTCTTTGTTGTTCGACTGGGCCGAGCAGCCCCCATTGTTTTCTCCCTGGGAAACCCGCTGACGTGCAGTACGTGCACGTGGGAGGAAGATGAGGAAGATGAGGCTCTGACTGAGATCAATCCTGGACACCACAGATACAAGTTCATCTAACAGCCCTGTGCTGCACCTGAGCAAATACTCTGCAGCGGCCTCCAGCCGCCAGGACACGTGTTCTTTTAGTCCTTATTCAAACAAAGTGAAAGAGTATGCTTTCGAAATGTTCTAATCACAGAGAGGATCTTCATGTATGGGTTACACAATAGTGAACATGCACACATGAGGTGGAGCCTTTCCTTCCTGTAACCAGGACATGAAGGACATGATGCTTGAAGTCTTATCAGGCGCAGCCTCATCTTCTGACCGGCTTCAGTTTCCTGACGTTCATCCCAGTAACTGAGGCCAGCTGTTTCATCATTATCTTCTCTCTCTCATCACACACGGGGCCTCCCTGTCCACCGCCGCCGTTAAAAAAAACAGATGAATGGTCATGGAAGTTGCTCAAGTAACACACTTATGAAATTTGTGTAGCTTAGCTAGATCCAAAGGAACTCTCCGTGGGTCAATGCTCAGATGTTAGCCGAAGCTCTCCGTCCGTTCCACGTCCATGTTTGGTGCGAGACTGAAAGTTAATCCTGCGTTTCGACTGCTTTTTGTTCGCGTGGAGGGGATTAAGTGTGTGGACGGATGGATCCAAATATTTCTAATAAGTTAATCTCTGTGCAGAAACATTCTGCCGCTGTCGGCGTTTCTGCATCGTGATATTTCCACTCGTTCTTTTCCACATTTGTTTTGAATCTTCACAGACGCTAATTTGGAGGGAAAATGAGAAGGCCAACAGGAAACGCTCGTATCGCTCTGGAGCGATTAGATCTGCGGAGCCCTGAGGAGACGCCGCGACGCCCCAACTGGACCGAACGCTAACGCACGAGAAGCAGAGATAAACAGAGCTAGGATGGAGGGGGGGGGGAGGGGGGGCACGTTGGAATTTTGGTTTGCGTAAACCTGCTGAACAATACTTCACAAACACGTCTGTTAAGATGCGTCTCACGTTTTGAGGACGTGTTGGCAGATGCGTGGTCTTCAGAGCGATGAGGGGCCTGCTGTTGACAGGCGAATGTAGCGGATGATGATTGGCTCAGAAACCCCGAGGCTCCTCAAGTTCATGTTCGCACAAACTCTGGAATCTGATGAAGAGTTGAAGTTCTCCAACACATCGACTGTAAAAGCTGCACACGCTCAGATTAACAGTTCACCATCCAAGCCACTTTGTCTACACAAATATATATATATATAAAACGTTCAATCTAAATATTAAAATATATATAAAATCTAAACATTAAACCTTGACGTTGAACCTTTATCTAAATATTCAACATCAAATCTTGTTGAATTGTTAAGTGTTGACTCTAAAGTAAAATCTTAATTCTTACATCTTCTTCCTTCCTTACCTGGCGACTTCCTCCTGTGGCTCCGCCCCCGGAAGTAAACAGGAAGTCAGCTGTTCCTCCTCTGAACACAAACATGGCTGAGCTCCTGGTGGAGGCCTCGTCCTTCAGCTTTGAATACGATCAGCGTAAGTTTCCCTCCATGTTTCCGGATCCACACACAGTCTCGTGGGCTCCTCCTGACCCGGATTTCAACTTTCAACCAAGTTTGATGAAAACCTGTCCTGTAGTTTTTATGTAATCCTCCTGACAAGCAACCAAGGAACGCAGATTCAAACCTCCCTGTCAGAGCTAACGAGAGTTTTCTGAGGACGTTTGTTTTCCCGATGACTCCTTCGTGCCACGACGAGCTCGAGACGATCCAAACGAATTTGGTATTGTCAGAGTCTTCGTGTAGTCGGGAGAGTAAAGTTCTGGAAGCTTATTCAGATCGGCCTCAGAGCCGGAGCAAACACGACCGCGTTACAGTGCATTAACATTGTTTTTGTGTTCAACACATCTGCAGCAGATTAACACGTTTCACACTGAGGACGAAAACAGTCCCAACAGCCATGAGCAAATATCATTTTATTCTTCTTGTGATTTAAATTTCATGTCAAAAAATAATGTTTGCATTGAGTTAATCATGTGGTTTGAGTCTCTGACAGGAGAACGGTTTATTCCACATTTGCCCACCATATGTATGGTTCCACTTACGTCTACACGGAAGATGCTGTGGGCTCGACGGAGGGAGAGAGAGAGGAAAACATTTCCAGCCTCTTCACTTATTCCGTTTCTTCAAAAGAAACCCGCCCATGTTTAATGTCATTTATCATATAAAAATATTTAAACACTTGGCCGCCGGCAGAGCGAGAGGATACTTCCTACCAGAGCCCCGCAGGTTGTGCACACATGCAGGAAAGAGGAATGCGAATCTTGAGATTATCCTCAGAATAAAGACCACGTAAGGTTTAAAAAGCTTAATCTAGAATCCCATAAAAATAAAACTGCAACTGAAAACTTTGTTGTGTAGCCAAAGTATTGCCCCCTGGTGGCCAGAGGCAGTACAGCTAATAACTTTTCCTGCAGCAGAGTGAAGAAGCCCGACTCTGAGTCAAGTCTTTTTAAATAAACTGTAATTCTGGGTGGGTATTTATAGCCTTTCCTCCTCCTGTTCTCTCCTCATCTGTCACCTTTTAATTCCACAGGCTGGAAGGACGCGGAGACGCTGAGCAGAGCAGAGGGTCAACGGCCCGACGCCTCCGGGGAGTCGTTCATCACCAAGGGCGAGCTGAGTGAGCTGAGCTACACTCTGACCTCACAGTTAACCTTTTCCTAATCTGTTTACCTGACGCTCATTTAGAGCTTCACTTAAAGTGGAACGTTTAAAACCACGAGAGAGATGGCGAAACAGCCAAACCTTATCTGTAAATGTGCGTGTGTTTATTCTGGCGTCATGCTGCGTCGGTGGCGGCTGCTGAAAACACCATTTTGTTCACAGAGAAACACTCGGCCGTGAGATGTTTGTCTTTGGCGTCCCCGAGGAGTCCAGTTGTTTATACTGGAATTTTCAGACCCTTAAACAGAGCAGGGTGAGGAAAAAAAAAAAACACAAATCCGGAATTTTTGCTTCTTCACTTTGTCCAGATTCTCATGAGTGCAGCGTCCTCTGAAGACTGGGACGCGTCAGGGGGTGCAGGTGTCTGTTTGCTCCCTGGAGACGTGCGAACGGATATAACTGTCAAAACAGAAGTTTGTTTGGATTAACAGAATAAACAGGGTGGTGACGTTTGGCTGGAAGAGGAGGGAGCGACTAGAATAACATTCAGACTTAATACAATATTAAATTAGAAGTGAAGGACATTCTCACGGAGCACGGATCCGTCCATCCTATGCTGCGATGGGGAGTCAACATTCAGCCATGAATCTCATGTGGGAACGATTGAAGACGATTCATTCTATAGATGAATTTCCCTCAGTCGCCACCAGGGTTGAAACGGCCCGAAGGCCATTATCGTATCGCCGCCTCCATCAGACGTGATTACAGGGCTCTTCCAACTGAAAGTCGCTCCAGCAAACCTCCTCCTGGTTTCAGTCAACACGTGTCTTTTCTGGATCGAAGGATGAATCACGGCGTCCTTGGCCGCTGGTTTCCGCCGCAGGTGCTCCCACCGCCGCTGGTCTGCGCCGCTGTGTTCCTGAGCTCATCTCACACGCTGGCAGCAGGTCAAACTCAATCATGTGATGTCACAAACAATCCGCGGGGATCGCGCCCTCTTGGCGCCGTGAGCTGATTGGGTCCCACGCCGGACGCTGTAATTGCGGGGGTCAGAGGTGTTGTGGTGATGCAATGTGGTGGAGCGTCCATCCATAGCTGGTGTGATATCACCTGCCATCGTCACGGCGGCAGTTGGGTTCATGTCCCGGCTGCTGACATGATGGATTCAGAACTGGCTGATTATTTGCCCCCCCCCCCCCCCCCCCCCTGTGGTTTACTGTCTGCGTCCATAAAACAGAACCGCACCGACTCTTCCTGTGCTCCTCGTTTGCAGCTCTCTGCCGGTTCTCTCAGCTCCACTCGCCGGCATCGATCGGTTCAGATGCTTTCTGAGGTTCAAGGACACATTAAGGAGCCCGGCGCTCCCAGAGCTCCTCGTGGATAAAAGGCAAATACAGTGAAATGCTGATTAGCTGCCGGACGGCTGCGAGGGAGAGATGGGATCGTCAGAAACAGAGTGAGTGCATCAGGAGATTAGACCGAGACGTCAGACATATTTCATATTTAATTTGGTCACATCCAGGAAATTTCTTTGGAAACTTTCAGGTTTGTTTAAACGTGTTTTCTGAAATCAGGGAGTCTTAACGGAACATTTACGAAGGCAAGCGTGTGCAGCAAATCTAAATAAGCATCCATCAAACCGCAGCTCCTGTCAGGACGGCCGGTGGGAGTTCAGAGGAGTTCAGGAGTTGGCGAACTGTGACGGATGTTTACAGGAGGTCATTGGGAGAATGGGATGATCGCGTCCCCTGTGTGAGCTTTGAATCTCGCACTTTGCGAAACCGTGGTCTGAAATGAAACCACGTGCACAAAGCGAGAGGAGGCCTGGAGGAGAATCTACGAGGAGGAACGGTTAGGCCAAACCCCCAGAGGCCACAGAGGAGTGAGGAGGAGACGCAGAGCTCGCATCAGCTCCAGCTCATGTATGTAACACGCTGGTCAGTGGGGCAGGTAGAAGCACGGAGGGGAAGGTGTGGAGGGATCCTGAGTCAAACTGAACCTACAGTCTCTCCTCAGTCTACAGCTTCCTCGTCTCCTCACAGCTCCTCCCTGAGGCCCCGGGGCTCATGAAGTACAGTGCACAGCAGCAGAACACGGAGGGTGGTATACGTGAATAAAACATGACCCATGAACCTTTTAAAACTTCTTCCTCTCCATCTTTTTGTATTTCTTTGATTTGTTTTTGTCTTAAACTAAACACTTTCGTGTCCTGTGTCCTCCTCGACGGGAGGCCTGATGGTCGAGGCTGCTCCACCGTCCGGCTCCGGTTCAATTAATGATTGAATTGAATTGAACCCCCGCTAATGGATTAATTATTAATCCATTAGCGGGGGCGGGATGTGTGAGTTGCCATAGCAACAGATTTTTTCAGGTTCACCAACCCCGGCTTTAATTTCCGTCCACTCCTCCCATGGCTCATCCTGTTTGTAACGAACCTCCTGATGACGCCAGTTCAATCACAGGCTCCACTTGTTTTCACACTGACCTTGTTTTGACTTTTTTCTCTGGGGGCCAGTTACTGGAAAACTTTTGCAATTAGGCCTGGTTTTTCTGGGGCTCATTTATGGAAACAAACCGCCGTCCAGGTGGTTAAAGTTCAATAATGATCTGTAGAGGATTTTAAAATCCTTCATCCTCTTGTATTGCTGTCTGGAGCCGAAAGTTGTAATCGCCACGCGCTCGCTGCTCATTAGCTGCAGCGGCGGCGTGATCGGTCATCACGCTGGAATCTCTCCTGATCGTGTGTGCGACTGTTTCCTTTAGCTGCCAAAATCTGCCTGAAAATTTATGAGAACAGCATCTTCCATCATCAGGAGCTGACATAACGTCTGTCTGCCTGTTTGATCTGACTTCAGCTCCCAGATGGTCTCTAGCCCCCCGCCCCCACCTTCTCACTTCACCACCTCCACTAATCCGCAGATATGACGGGAGGATGTAATCAGTGTTTCCTAAAATTGAAGGATGCTTGATTTGAATCACAGGTGGACGTATGGACGGCTCTGACCTCTGACCTCCTACAGATGGGCGGACAGGAAAAATAGCCTCCTTATTTTCGACGCTGCGTCCGTCCCGCCGTCCTCAATCGACCTGCCACGTCTCGTCGGAGTGGTGGGGTTGAACGCCGGCCAGATCTCCAGGATTTCTGGGAATAACAAATTACATAAAGTAATGGCCCCGTAATGGATCCTCGCCGGCGCTGCGATGACAGATGAAGCTGTGAATGCCGGGGATGTGACTCTGAACGGCGCTGTGGGGAAGGAAGGAGTAAAAATAGCTGCAGAAGTGATGCTGCAAATGACAAGTGAGCGCTGTCCCGGGTTGTTTGTGTGTTTTTTTGGTTGCAGCTGTAAAAGGCCACAAAGCGTCTGTCACACCCATTCAACACCAGGGGATCCGGCTTGAAAGCGAATCAAGTGGCTCATTAAACTTTTTACGACCAAACAGCATCATGTTTGAAACGCCACAGCCAGAGAAAATATCAGACATTCGGTCATTTATTATTGTGCCGCCATTAGTCACGTCGATGAGCGATAAGCCTGAGAACTCCCCTGGCTGTTTACTGGAAGTGATAAGGAGCAGAAACAGCAGCCGAGGCTGGCAGCACGGTGACCGACTTCAAACACAACTTTCAGATCAAATATGAACGTTGTTCATACTCGTCCGGACTAAAGAGCTCACGTCCATGGCCCGCTAACATTCATCACAGAGGAGAATCGTGTGAAGCGAGAACCGGCTGCCATTCAAAAATGTTCCCCGCGATGCTGGAGGCCGAGTGAACACGCAGCGTCACCGGGGGAGACGGATTAACGTGAAATGGAGGATCACACAGAGCGGCGTCTCCTTCGAGGCATCGCGCCGCTGCTCTTCATCAGAAGAATGTGCCGAGGTGAGAGAGAGGCGTTCAGACCCGGAGGCCTGCGAGGAGCGCGTCGAGGATCGGAGCCGCGTGCACGTTCACCGCTTCGTTCCCTGCGGATCATCTCTGCTGCGTGACGAGCGCCTGTCCCTGTTTTTCCTTTTCTGGTCAGGCTGCGGCGCCCCCACGTTATCGTGCACAGCTGTGAGGCCTCAACAAAGACTGCTGCCTCCT
Source organism: Pseudorhombus dupliciocellatus (assembly GCA_016785235.1). Taxonomy (NCBI): domain Eukaryota; kingdom Metazoa; phylum Chordata; class Actinopteri; order Pleuronectiformes; family Paralichthyidae; genus Pseudorhombus; species Pseudorhombus dupliciocellatus. The sequence goes on from JAFBJW010000230.1 coordinate 571,690, forward strand.
CCTCCTCCCCCCTGTCCTCCTCCTCATCCTCCTGGACATAAAACTGTCCTGACGCAGAGGACAAAGGATCCTGCATCCCAGGACCGAGGTTCAGAATCCTGAGTCACCATTTCCCGTTCTGCCAATGTTTGGGTCATCAGCCTCTGAGACTCTGCTTGAGAGACAGAGACATCAAACCATCTGAGTCCGTCCAAGAAGAGGGCGTCCTCCTCCTCCCCTCTGTCCAGAAATGACGCCAACCCGTCCCGGGTGTGAAGGCTGGCGGTGTGGACGCGGCCCCAGTGGAGGCTGAAGAACAATGTGCTGAATATTTTTTTAATCGTCTGTTAGTTCATGCTTTGTGTCCTTTGAGCTCTGGTGTGAGACTGAGGACACAAAGGGTCTCTAAGGTTCCTCTGACACTTCAGACACGTCAGACTAAGGTTTTGAATCAAGGTTTTCAATGGTCGTTAGATGCTGCCGTTGACTGACAGCTGAGACTCGCTCATAACTGGTCCAGCCCATGAAGGAAGGAGGAGCTTGATGCTATGGCTCCACCCCATTGTCACACCTGCATCCAGGATATTTTGGCTTCAAATTAAGGGAAGATGCGGAGACATGTTGTCCACCGTCTATGCTCTGGACGGGTCAACAATCCGTCTCAGGGTCTCAAAAAAGTCTCTACATCTTGAAATCACCTCCCTGGTGGAGGTAATAAAGTTTCTCCAGAAACCAGAGCAGTGAGTCTCTGTCTCTGTTCAAACTCAGATGATGAAACAAGTCGTCGACTGGAGACTGGTTGTGCACCATAACTCAGGACGACAGACTGGATTTAATCCTGCAGGAAAAAAAAAAAAAAACCTCCGCCTTCGACTTTCTGTTTAAATTCCAAAGTGTTACGACCAAGATGGATGGAATCTTCCTGTGAGGGTGAGGGATTCCTCCGCCGTGTCTTTTTCAAGTTGAGTCATGTTTATGCTTTCAGCTGGACGGGGATTTAGACGTTCCTCTGAAACTGTTTTCTGTCTTTCAAACTTTCTCTGACTGGTTCTGAGACGAGCGTTCGTCCAGAAAACACGTCGCAGTTTAAAAAAAAACCCCCATTGCACTCGATCTTTGCTCCGTTTTGATCGTGAGCTCGCGTCTTCGCGTCCTGTCAGTCTCAGTCCTCGTGTCTGAACAGTGAGACGGTCCTGGTGGTTCCTCCGGTGCTGATGTGGCAGACGGAGTATGACCTCATCCAGAAGGGATTGTGCAAATGAGCTCACTCGCAGCCCGAGCGCCTCGCTGCCAGTTGGTACATGAGTGGATTCGCTTATTTGCCACTAAAAGATAAAACATCTGGAGGCTACAGCCGGTTCCCTCTGGAGGCTGGAGACAGCTAGTGCCATCTGTTTCCCTGAACGTCCACATTTTCTGCTGAGAGGGAATCACTTAACATGCGTTTTTACTGGCCGCGCCAAATCCGCCCACATCTGGACGACCAGATGAAGCCCAAGTGCTGCGGAGCGGCCGCTCGTGGATATGCACAATAGATTTTAAAGGGGATATCGTGTTTTTATGCGTGCTGCTAGCATGCCGGCCGAGTCCTCGTTTCCTTTTGATCTCGGCGACTCTTGGGCGCGCCGCCACGGAACTTGTTCCAGACGTTCGCCTTCAGATGATACGATGGTCGTTACGTGAACATGATTTATAGAATCATTGCAGATGCTCAAGTAGCTGCTTGGCTGGAGCACGTCAGTGTTGTGAAATACAGAATTTCACTGGGCGCCAGCTGTTGACAAAGACTCTGGAGGCGAGGATTGTGCTTATATTGCCCCTCACAGCGCCACCTGCAGGTGAGGCGCTGAGCCACACCCACAAATCAACAGGATCGGTTTCTTGGGTTTGTGACATCGCAGACACAGACCACAGCGTTGAGGTTGATGTTTAGTTCTTCCTGTGTGGTGGACAGACAACAGAAGTCACACCCTGTGACTGAACCAGAGGGAAACAGAGGATTTTATCAGTGAGTCCACGTCAGTTGTTTCCCCTTTGCCGTCACACGGAGCCGAGCTCGGCGTCGTCGTGCGGCCACACACGAACCCTGCCGCTCTGTTCAGTCGTCCACATCTGCGCTGCGAGGTCCAGAGTCCGAAAACATCATGTGTGACAAATCGAGTCCCCGCAGCTCCGGACGACCTTCGACGCAGCGGCAGCTGAAACTGGAACAACAAAGAGTCCGTGAGGAGACGGAGCTTCAGGCCGAAGTCTCATCGCTGCCTCGTAGATAAACAGATGAGCGGAGCCAGTCCTCCTGTCCTCCTCCCGTAGGTTTTCATTAACTTCATGTCGAGGAGTGTTTCCTGTCTTTTTGTTTCGCTCTCGGCTTTCTGCAAATAAAACCATAGAAATAGAAAACCTGGGACGTGTCCCAGATTGTGCTCGGGAAAAAAGGAACATTGCTCCCTGAGGAGGGCCCATTATGTTCAGGAGGTCGGGAGGAAACGGCAGCAGGTGATACAGAACTGACAACAAGGAGAGACGGCATCTTTCTGTGGTGTCATTGTTTGAGTGTGACACAGTGGAGACATGCTGCTGGGACACAGTGACCTCACGATCTCACAATAATATAGAAACTCACATAGTGGCACACGCCAGCCGTATGAGAACTACGCCCAGGTGTTAGAGAACGATATGATATGTGTTCAACTGATCGACCACATTTTATTTAAAGACAAACACTGACGATAACATCCTCAGCTTCATCAGCTGTCAAACACAAACATCGGCCAGTGATAGACGAGCGTATGCGTTTCCTCCTCCAACACGTTTGTTTGTGTGTGCGAGGTAAAGGTTGCTCTGATGGTAAATGATGTTTGGAACGTACAGATCACACCCTGTCTGGAAATGTTTGGCATTAAGGAAAAAAAAACATTCAGAACACATTTTGAAAGACTTGAATTATTTCATTTTGGACTCCTGGCCTAAACTCGGGGTTTATAAAACTTCTAAGGGAATTGGCAGAGCTCTTTTTAAAAACCGTAACTTGCCTGTCAATCTCTGGATTTCTTCACAAGTTGATCCGATGCAGTAAGTGACTCCATGTGGGAAGAGAGCGGAGGGTGCTGGTGTCTTTATTTTCGTGTTAGGAGTTGATCGAACCTGTCAGGTGTCGGCTTCGCCTCGCTGGCCCCTGTGTTCCTGTCTTCTTCATTCGCGGTGTTTGTTGTTCGTGCTGTTTGTGTGAAGGTCGTCAAAACGAGGTCAATGTCCTCTCATTAAATGACTCACCGCCTTTAAGGAAAAGTTAAAAAGTGTGTGTGTGTGTGTGTGTGTTGGCTCCCGCCAGATCACCTGCACACCTGCTTCAGATCAGCTGCTGCAGCGTGCAGGCGCAGGCTCTCTCTCTCTCTCTCTCTCTCTCTCGCTCGCTCACTCTTGTGATTCCTGGCTGCGGCCGAGTCTCCAGCGTTTCACTTGTGTTGCGTTCAAGTCTACAAACTCCCGACCCCGCTCACATGCGCTCTGCAAACCTCAACATGCAGCAGGAGACTGTCGTTACGTCTCGGGCCAAGACGCATTTTAATTGCATTATTAATCACAAGAATAAGAAGAAAAGGAATCAGAATCAATCAATCAAAACTCTGCTCCTCTTATTTGAACAGGAGCTGGTCCTGTTTCTGATTCTGTCTCACTCTGATGGAAGGACATGTTTTTTGGACACGCAACGGGTTGCAAAGCTTTAGCACGAATCCAAGATCACCGTGGTTTTGCATGTTCCGCGTGTTCATCTGCAGCTCGGAGGCTAACCGGCCGAAGGAGCGAGTGGGTGTTTGTCTTCTTGTGGTCGTCCCCGTCCTCTCGCCCACTGAGACCCTGGTAGGATCAGTGGGATAAAGGATGGATGACGTTTGGGTTCAGGTCGGGTCCTGTCCTGTTGGCTGAGCTCTGTTTGACTGTTCGCTGTGCACGTGTCTGTAACTTGGGAGAAGACTCAACACTGGGAACGCGCGCTGACATTTTCAGCTTGGGATTAATTCGTTTTTCTCTCGAGCACGAACGTGTTTGGACAGAAAATTACAACCTGAACCTCAGAGTGAACGGTCGGCCATGATCACCGTGAGCCGCACACGAGGCCGAAGCTCCACTGGAAGTGTTTTATTCTGTCTGCCGGATTTAAAAAACTTAAACAAGTTGCAGCCGCTCCCAAAATCTCATTTTCACTTCAGGGTGCAGACGCCAGAATAGTTTGGTTTCTGACAACAGCGAGTGGATGCGGATATACAGACGTGCACACGCGCTGGACAACGTTAGTGTGACTACAACAGGGCCGGGTGGAACAGACTGAGGCCTGTGTTGTGCTGATGTGCTGCAGAGCGAAGAATCTGCAGCATCTGGTCTTAATCGAGGAGGCCACAGGCAGGAGAGGCCATTACTCCCTGGCTGGCACTTTGTGAATGAGGCCTTTATGAGAGGTTTGGACATACGTCTGTGAACCAAAACAGCCAGTTCAAGCCACACTCTGACATTTGAATTCATTTTTGGCCATTAACATGACATGCAGCCACTCATACACAAACATTTTGCTAGGTGAGTGAGAGTGGCTCCCAAAACCGCATTCCAGTGAACGCTGAGCCGAGAACTCGCCATCCTCGCCTTCGGGAGCGGCGTTCCTCCCGCGGCGTTCACAGGGTCGCATCGGGAAGCGGACGCTACTGTTTGTCTTTGGAATTCGGAGCTAAAGTGTGTTCCTTCAGAGCAAGTGGCTCCTGAATGACATGCGGTTTTATTTAAGTGGGAGTTTTCCTGTTTTCTTTTCACACACACTGATGTTTTAGCAAAGTTCACTCTTCCCAGAGACCGAGGATTCTGACAGTGCAAATAAACATACTAATTTAGGAAAAAACAGGCAAAGTACGGACCGATTAAAAATAAAAATACTGTGTGAACGTTTAGGATTTTTTAAACACTGAGCTCATCCTTATTGTATAATTATTATTGACGAGGTAACATTTCTAAATAAATTTAGAAAGTTCAAGTTGAAGTTAAAAACTTAGAAAGTGCATTTTTAAATATAAATAAATACAATTAAAATTACTTTTAAAAATTATTTCATGAAACTATGTTATTTATTGTAAAAATATATATGTATTAATTTTTTTTTGGGGGGGGGGGGTGTTGGGCCTGAGGGAAGCATTTCATGAACTTCCCTGCATATTTCACACGTGGCATCTGGACAGAAAGCACATGAGCTAATAACATGGTATTTACAGTCCTGCTCTAAACTAGATAATTGCATGATTGGCTTCATTAGCCTGAGCCATGGGGGAAGGAATATGAAGTGTGATATTCAGCCGGAGGAGCTGCTGGTGAACAGGGAACAACCGGGATTGAACTTCTCCTCTCGTGAGCTTGCTCCTCCTCCTCCTCCTCCTCTCTCCTCATCCTGATTGCATGTGTTCTTCTGTCTGGCTGCTGGACACCAAACCAAATCCAAATGAGAGATCATTTTAAATCTAAATATCTTTGTTTCCCGCACTCTGATCTGTTGTCCTGAGCACGCTGCACGTTTGTGCAAGTTCCCGTGAAGGAAGTCCATCACTTGGACTTTATAGCGTTCTGCAAGGAAATAGAAACTGACGACGACCTTGGAGGTTCAGCGAGAAAAAGAATCCAAAACCCTGATGTTGGGGAAATGGTTGGCAGCATAAATGACACGACCGGATCCAAACGTATAAAGTTAAAAACACTGGAAATGTTTTTTTCCTAATTAGACAAATGGTTAATATTACAAACACTTCGCCTGTGTGGCTGTAAACGGACTCCGCCCATTGTGTATAACGCTACAGGGCGAAGGGGGGGTGGGGGGGGTGCAGTTTCCTAGCAGTGGTGTTTATCCCAAACAAACCTATTTCAGGACTCGATAAGCAGAATATGCATCGGGCCTGTGTTAGAGCTGCACCATTTAACAAGCTGTGTGTGTGAGCCGCCTCGTGGGTGTGGTTTTCTGTACGGGGACAAGCTCAGTGTGTCTCCACCAACATATGAAAGGCCACTTCATACCCTGACGAGCGACCTCTCGTCCAGGAGCGCCTGGGTCCTGACAGCATGGCGTTATCTGGACCTGTCTCTCAGGGATTCATTCACGATCTCTAGATGAAATAGATTTGACAGATTTATGAGACGGGGGCCTGCGTGTAATTCGGTCCAGCCTGATTGAGTTTTTTGGGACTACTGGACCCTGGCGGAGGTCTGCGTGCCATGAGAGCGGCTCTCGCTCCTAATGAGACGTGACAGAAAACATACTTCGAAATGTTTGAAAGACCAAACAGCGGAAGGTCTCAGGCAGCTCCGTGAAACATTAGATCTCAGAGATTGTGACGTCTCGTGAACTTTGCACTGAAGGGACATTTCTGTCGTGGAGGAATGGACGCGACGATACCCTGGTTCCACACGTCTTCTGTAAACAACGTGTTTGGGCGGTGGTTCATGCAACACCTCGTCCTGACGGGATTACACCCTCCTAATAAAATAATACGTCCAATTAGGCCTCATTACCAAACTTTCCCCCGCCTGTCATGGCGGCTCGGTGTGGTTGCCAGTCTTCGCTCTGCTCGCATGCAGCACTCTTATGTTTGATTGGTGTTGGCAGGATTGAAGCCGCTGCACACCGTGAGTCCAGAAAGTGACTCCACTGCCATGTGGAAAAATCGGGGGTGAAAAAAAGCCCCTAATTGCACAGGACAGACAGTTTGGACTTTACACTTGAGTAAAAATTTTCCCATGATTGCCTAAAGGTCTCTGCAGAACGAGGCTGATGAAACGTGCCAGCAGAGAGCACTGGAGATGGAGATGGATAAACTATTAAACTCTCTACTGGTTCTTCTGTGATTAGTTCCCTTCCTTCTTGATACGACATGGCACTTTTTGGAATTGTTACACTGAACCGAGAACAAAGCCAACTTCTCCTGGAAGCAGCGTTGTGGCTAAGAAGGACCTTTGTCTATTAAAATCAAACTGTAGCGGTTAGCGCTGTCGCCTCTCTGGAGGGAGGTCCGTTGGTTCGATTCCCGTTCGATCGGTCGGGGTCTTTTAAAGTGGAGCCTGTTTCCTCTCTCTGTGTCTGTGTGGGTTCTCTCTCACACATACAGATTGCGGTTTGCCTGATTGGAGGATCTAAATTGGCCGCAGGCGTGAACGGTTGTTTGTGTGCGTTGGTCCTGCGATCCGCCGTCCCCGTCAGATGTCGGCGGGGATTGGCTCGAGCTCCCCGCCACTCTGAGAGGAAAAGGTTTCAGACGATGGCTGGTTCTTCGACTTTATGCTAACAAAGGATCAAGTGTGTGGCGTGTTGGAGTGAGCGCTGATTGAATCCACTCACAGATTAAAGCCGAATGTTTCTGTGTTACTCTGTCTCCAACCAGCGGTGGAGGAGCTTTATTTGGGCTACCTGTTTCTCCCAGGAGATGGTGGAGACCAAAACAGAGCTATGAGAAAAGTAAATAGAACATTGGTTTGAGCTCACCAGTATGACCAGGCCTATGGACTGGACCATGAAGTCAGGGAATACGGGAACTAAGTAACTAACTAAAGATTTAACTTAAGTGTCGATTCATTTTTGTTGCACTTCCCCCAAACACTTGTAAGGATTGTAGGTCTATTTAAAGCAGCTCAGTAACCAGAACACAACCGACAGCATGAACCTGGTTCATTTGTCCATCACAAGTCAACCCAGGCAGACAGATCAGGATTTCTTACGAAGCGACTGACTAGGGGGAAAAAGCTCCGGGAATCGAAAGTAGCTTTTCTCTCCTCGTCAGCCTTCGTTCGTGCCAGAGGAGAAACTGAGCTCAGCGCGGCACCAGCCAGCTCCGCCTGTTCAGCACCATGTTACGACAGTCATGGGCAAGGACGAGTCGGAACAAGATGAATGCCACTGCCCAGAGCACCGAGGAGGATAGGATACCAGCAGCGACGTTTCAAACTGCTCAGACTTGCCACATGTCGGTGTGTTTCAGCCAGACTTTCCTTTTTCTGGGGCAGTGCTGAGGAACTCTTCGCGCCTTAATAACATTTACAATTCTAAAAATGAGACAATTCAATGATCCGTAAACCAGATTCATAAATTTAACATCAAAGACGTAGCTGTCCACGTCTTACTCCACCTGTAAATGATGAGTCAGCGTCTGTGTCACTCTGCTGAGTCACTAAAGCTGCTGCCAATGAGCAGTGCGGAACGTCTCATCTGTCGTCATTCATATGTTTGAACACGTCGCAAACGTCACGATCTTCAAGAAACATTTATTTGAATGGATTTTGGAGTTCAAACCATGGCCCATCTGCTAACATGGTGGAGACGGGAGTTATGGCCTATAGTGCAGCCAGCCACCAGGTGGCGATGGAGATGCTTTGACTGAAGTGTCTGTGTGTGTGTGAGAGAGATCTAAACTGTGGTTCTGCAGTTAACGTGTGAGACTTGTTCCCACGCTCCAGAGACAAACCGGAGCGAGCTAACTGTCGTCCCTGGTCACTTCTTCAGATCCTGATGATCCGTCCATGGGTTGGAATCCCCCGGGGCCCGAGCGGATTCATTCCTTGGGGGACTGCCTTCGGGGAGGATTCTCTCCGCTAACGATGAACTGTTTGTGATTGCAGTTTCTTCTGGAGTCGTGTGTTCTGTCCCTGCAGGACGATCATCTGATCGACTTTGCAGGAATCCACGCGCACGCTGAGGCCGCATGTTTCATGAATTCTCATTAGGGGCTGCATGAAGGTTGCTGTTGAACCTTTTGGACGGAGGGAGAGGGGTTTGAGTTTTCTGGATGGAGCAGTGAGGTCGTTTATTTTACTCTCCCTGGATCGGGTTTTATTTTCTCCCTCCGCTGATACAGTAAATATTGACACGAGCACAGTAGCTGGACGCAGCTGTGTCTCAGGAGGTAATGCATGTCGTCCACTAACCAGAGGGCCGGGGGTTTGATTCCCAGTCTCCGCCAGTGGGTGCAGTAATAGGCTCGATACTGAACGCCTGAAGGCTGTACGCCGTTTCCACAGGTTATCATAAACAGGGTTTTAATTAGCTCTGGATTCATATTGAATATTTCAGTATGTCTGGAAGTTTCCAGTTTCACTTCTGTGCTCATGGCATTGTTTATTATTATTATAATATATGATGGTTGGATGTGGGACACATGATTAAATGAGAGCCCATTAGTGAGAGTTGATACGAGCGGGGAGAATGTTTTGAAAGCAAATCAGTTCCAGGGAAAAGACCGTTTGGCTCCACCGAATCCTTCTGGAGACTCGGATCGGGTTTCATATCAAGAAATGTTCCTCGGGACACAGTAGACCTCAACTTCCCTTCTCTCCTCCGCTCTCCTGTCGTCTCTGTGGGCCCGCAGCCGCACTTCCAGGAAGAGGAAATGGAAAAAAGGGGTTGTGCTGCACGCGGTCAGTCAGGATGCCGTCAGGCGCCGAGCCTTCTCTGGCAAACACGCTTGACCCTAAAGTGGCCCATGGAAGGTGACTAGGGTCCAAATGGCACAGAACTAATTAGGGTCACCTCTGGCTGACATGTGGTTTCACTGTGGCTTCTCTGCAACCAAGTTCTGGCAAACCGGAGCGGACAGCCCCGGTGCCATCATTCCGTGCGGTCTATGGGCTGGACGACAGCGCGGCAGAGCGACAGTTCCTATCAGCGCTCCGGGGGCCAAGAAAACAAATCATCGTGCACGGGAGTCAGACGAGGATCTCGATCTGTGTCAAAACCAGCAGCTGTCTAATCAGACCTCACCTCCCTCAGACACCCAGCAAGTCACGTCTGTCAGAGCCGGAGAGCACGACAGTCACATTTAAAATGTCTGTGCCGAAGGCAGCACAATTATGAGGTTTTCAGCAGATCGATCCTGGAATGTGTTCTGGGCCCGTTCCTTCTACAGAAATGCAGAAAAAAATGGAGTGAAACAAACAAACTGTGACGGAGCCCCATCAGCCGCCAGTGTTCTTCTCCTGCTGCCGAGGAAACCGTCACACACAAAGTGCCGTGCTGGACAAACTGAGTGACATGAAGGTTAAGTGAAAAAATGTCCTTGAATGAAACCACAAAATATGGAAGCGTTGCAACCATGACAACCCCTGCAGGAGCACACAGCGTTTCCCATGAAGCGCAGTGTTGCCGTGGAACCAGGTCGTTTGTTGCATTCCTGCGTAATGAAGGAGGCGTCAACAGTCAGACTGCGTCCTCTCCGTCCTGGAGGTGTCTCTGCCAGGTGAGAGCGGTTTCCTGCGAAGCTGGAACATTTGTTGGGGGTTGGTGAACCGAGACGTTGTCGTCCGGCGCAGCGAACAACGCGAATCCTCTCGTAAAACTTATTTACAGCTGTTTTGCTGTGCGGTTCCCAGTTTTATGATGTGTCCCTTTGGTGCAAATTAAAATATGCAATCAGCATGGCTGCACGAGTAAATCGCATCCATGTGTAGCGAAGAGACAGAGGCGAAGGCTGAGGATCTCAAAGGAGCACTTTTCCTCTGCCACGCTGAGAGGCCGTGCAGCGGGAGCGTGTCTGCAGGCGGACAGCAGCACGCAGACGTGGAAAAGTCCCTCTGCAGCCAACAGCATCAGATACTTAAAGATATTTTCACCTCCTTCTCTGATTCAAGTGCATTAGCTCAGCGCCTTGGACGGAAACTGTTTCTCCCCGCATCAAGCCTTTGTACCAGAGAAACCAAAGGAAATAATGTCTGTAAATGCCTCCCCTGCTGAAGCTGGGTCACAACAACAGATATTATATATATCTACAATCTCTGAGTTGTTCTCTCTGGCAGTCTCAGGCCTTCTAATTGACTTCCTGCCTTTTAATCCTGATGCCGTCTCCTCTCTCCAGGTCACTCTCCCAGATGCTGCATTCCCTTCACGAGCTCCGGCTGCTTCTTCTCCTTGGCCAGATCAGGTGTTGATTTAATCCAGGCTCCGAGTTTTATAGCACAACAGACAGGGATGCATTAACCTGGGCGAGCAGCGCCGCAACTCCGCCGGTTCCAAACAAACACTCTGCCGACTTCTTTTTTTTTTACGCAACTGCACGTAGGGAGCAGCCGCGCGGGGAATCTGCGATCTGGACCTGAATGTGCTCTTTCAAAACTCCTCTCTGAGACAATCTTTTTTCCATTAAAGTGAAAAACACACTCACGCCATGAGTGGACGCACACAGGCCCCGGGTCCATGCATCGCTGCCCTGCCAGTCAGAGAGGATGGACTGTGCTCCAGCACGCAGGTGCAGGGTGTGTGTGCACGGACAAAGAGCTGCATTGTGTACAAGCAGATCTCCCCTGCGTGTTATTTCAGTTTTAAGGTTTGGACATGTGGGGACAGTGAAATAAGAAGCCCTCTCACTGGAGGAGGAATTCCAGATGAGAAGCGATGTTGGGAATCTGATGTGGCACCGATCCGCGTATTCACTCTCCCCGCGCTGATCTCGATCCTGGTCCAACGTGAGTTAGAGTTTTTCTTTTTCTCCCTTGGGCCAGACCTGGAGCATTGGACCCCCACCCTCCACTCACCCCCCCCCCACCCCAGCAGCAGCAGCAGCGGCCTGGTGGGTCCCCTGAAAGAGTGGGAAGCCATTTGCATTCACAGCTGCAGCTCCACGCTGCGAGAGATGTTTGCAGTGGCATGAGCACAGCTGGTTCCCATTGATGAGAGCTGACCACGGGCCCTCTGAGGCTTGTAGAGATGAGGCTCGATGGAGCAGTTTTCATTTCTACACAATTAACAGACATCAGATGAGTCTCCAGAGCTGTAAAACATACAAGTAGTTCATGTAAAACAGCTTCAAACATGCCGACTCTGACTCTGTCTGGCATTGATCAGTCTCTGATCGAGGTGTTTGTACATGAAGTCATACGCATTTGAGTTCAAACTGTAATCGCTGCTCATAAAAGTAAATCTTTAAATGGGTGTTTTCCTGCAGCCTGGGGCCGGCCTGCGTGTTTGATTCGAAACCCTACAGGTTGTTGTTATTATGGGCTCAATATTTAAGAGCTACATCCTCTGCCTGGTTTGTGAGGTGGAGGCAGGACTTGAAATATTCATACTCCGCTCTGGGATTTCTCTGAGTGGCTCTTTCACTCTGCTCGTCCACCGCTGCCGCTGCTGCCTGGAAATCATGTTTTTTCACTGAGTGAGACACCCAGAGGGAATGTGAGCGCGGTGCAGCGTATAAAAGCAGCGGGCTGCAGACGGCAGCAGCAGAGGACATGCTTGTGCAATATAACGGAGGAGGCTGCTCGCCAGCGAGAGAGGAGTTTCTGCACAGTGCGCGTTGCATAATGAGGAAACAGTTCAGGTGAAGCGGTCTGAAGGGAGGACGTGAAACGCAGCCTCTTCTGTGTCACAGCTTCAGTTATGAGTCAGTGTCTTTATCAAACTGGTCGGGACCGGCTCCATGGATTCCTTATTCCAAAGGTAGGTTAGAGATGTATTGTCTCATCTAAAACAGAGGTTGATTTTTCATATGTTTCATAAGTTGGAAATAAATGTGATTTATGAGTCATTTGTTTAGCAGCTGCGGTGAAGAGCCTCTGCCTTAATCACACTGTTACTGAGCATTATTCCACAGGCAGATTAGTAATCTTTAACTGATTCAAAACACAAAGGTTTCGCCCTGGAACTGTCTTGTCTGAGTTGTCGTCTATTTTTAAAGCTTTTGGGCATGTCAGAAAACAGTCACATCTTGAGGTACGCCCTCTTCAAAAACATGAAAACCTTTAAAAGAAAATGGAAGAAAAGTTGTCATAGAGTCAAAAATGTGATCGCTGGAAGGGAAATGCTCCTTCACCCTGCACAGGCTGAGAGAGATAACGCCTGAGTGTCATTCTAACACATGTATCATCATGACTTACCCTCATTATTCACCGAGCAACATTCTAACAGACAATTATATCTGTAATGTAGTGATTCGCAGCAAATTCTGAACAAGGAAAAAGAGATTTAAAAAAAAAATACGTAGCACGTAGGTTTGGAAAAAGTGTTCGCGGTATTTGTCTGAAACGAACGACGGTCGCGACCTTACGTGTTGAACAGGTTGACCGATGAAGCACACGCAGACTCTGCGTGTAAATAAACGCCGCATTTATCCCCCTACGCCCTTTGCACGTACGCCGGGTTGTGATCTGGATTTAATGATTTCTTGCAGCGACGGCGTCCTCGCTGCTGCTGCCGCCGCCGCCACAGCTGCCCAGTGACTGCATGTTTCTGAGGAATGCGATGCGCTGGCTGTCAACAGAAACTGCCAGAACTTGTTCAGACTCCAAATAGTTGCCTGGTGCGTAGCCCAGAGATGTCAGATAGAGCTGAGAGCTAATTAGGTCTGCTTCAGAGATGAGTCACGTCGCCCCCGAGGAGCTTCGCCCGCCCGCGCAGACGACAACAGTCGAACCAAAGGTCGTGCCAAACGTCAGGTCGCGTCGTTGATGCGTTTGAAGACCTGTTGGGTCGGACAGGGATTATTCAGAGGGGGGAGGAGGAGCTGGACAGAAAAGACAGTACTCAAGTTTTTTTTTGGCTTAAAAACGGTTGTTAAATCATTTTGCTCTGATGTCGCTTAATCTCACTGACATCTGTTTTACTGTGAGTCTTGGCTGGTGTTAAAAGGAGGACGGCTGCAAAAGGAACAAGGAATAAAACCATGTTCATTAACTTTCTCCTGAAAAGGAAGAAAGTGGTAATATTTGGTCATTTCTAAACTATGAATGTGGTAACTTCCACTTCCACTGTTTTTCCTAAACACACCGTGACGTGTCTTGTTTATTAGTCCATCTTCTCATGTCCTTAATATTATTTTATTATTTGTGCTCGTGTTTTATACTTGCCTACCCTTTGTTTTAGAACAACAGGAGTTTCCGTCTGGATTTATAAAGCTCTAAAGCTTAAGGCTCATATTAATTTCCCCTCTCTGTTCCCTCTCAGTACCGTCTCAGCCAGAGGAACCACATCAGGCCCGGGGCTCGGTAGCGATGCTGGCGATGCAACACTACAACTCCTCAGGTATCCTCGCCTCCTCCTCCTCCTCCCACTCTAACAACACCACCATGGGGCTGGAGCCCGAGGTGGAGGCTCGTAACGTCACCCTCCCGGCGACCAACCCCCTGGCTGCAGGCCTCACCATGACTCTGGGCATCTTGTTCAACGTGGTGGCGCTGATCATTCTCGCCAAGGCTTACAACCGCTTCCGTCGCCGCTCCAAGGCCACGTTCCTGCTCTTCGCCAGCTCCCTGGTGGCGACGGACCTGGCTGGACACGTCATCCCCGGGGCCCTGGTGCTGAGAATATACTCCGCAGGTGCCGGCTCCACACTTGACTCCGCCTCCCGCTTCAGGGACCCCGACGCCGCGTGCCTGTTTCTTGGAGGGTGCATGGTGTTCTTCGGCCTGTGCCCCCTGTTCCTGGGTTGTGCCATGGCTGCTGAGCGCTGCCTGGGCGTCACGCGGCCTCTGCTTCATGCGCGCCTGGTGACAACTGCACGCACAAAAATGGCGCTGACCCTCATCTGGCTGCTGGCGTTATGCGTGGCCCTCCTGCCCTTCTTCAGCCTGGGCGCCTACACCTACCAGTACCCATGGACGTGGTGCTTCATCAGGGTGATGGAGGACACTGAAGCCACGGACCTGGCCTTCGTCATGCTCTTCTCTGGACTTGCGCTGAGTTCTCTGGCCATGGCCTTTGTGTGTAACACCATCAGCGGGATCACGCTGGTGCGAGCACGGCTAAAGAAGAGGTGCAGCTCCCAGCGCCGCTCGGCCAGGTCTCACGACACGGAGATGGTGGTGCAGCTGGTCGGTATCATGGTCACCTCCTGCATCTGCTGGAGCCCCCTGCTGGTGAGTGTAGTTGAAATAAACTCAAAGAGGCTCCACTTCTTGCTGTCAACACAGCAGTGTTTTCTTTAGTGTTTTCTCCTGTTGTTCCTCGGAACCGGAGTTCGGCTCTGGAATGCGGCGCTGTGCAAGTTTGGTTTGAGCTGTCACTCAGGGCAGGCGAGAGGATTTACTCTCCACCATCGGTTCATTGTTTGATTCCGTAAGACAGCGTGAGCCGAGCTGCAGAGGCTCGTGGGGATGATGAAAACTAAGACATGGTGTTATCAAATGACAGGAAACAGGAAGTCTTGAATTTCATAATAATTACAGCATCCACGACCATGATGGGATGTTATGACCATATTAGGAGTTGGCTCATAGCAGCTGTTTTAACTGTCATGTATTTGATCTTAGTAAGGATGTTTGTTCATGTCCCAAAACAGCAAATATTTTTTTTAATGCATCTTCTGGAAATATGTCAGACGTATTTTTCCTCATCATTTTATCTCCACTGGGATTCAGGGGAAAATGTTTGTTTAGTTTAATTTTTTTTTTTTTTGTAATGTGAGTTTATAATCACACCCCTCAGCTCTACGAGGAAATAAACTACTATCTCCACCAAGGCCCAGGAATTAACCTGATCCAGATTTTCATTTAATCTGCAGCAAATTATACATGGTTATAAACATCAGTTTCCTGATCGAGCCACGTTTTTATTAAATCAACATCCCTCAATGGTTCCCTGGGAAAAGCAGGAAAACATGGAAAAACAGTAAACAGAATCCTTAATTACAGCTCCACCTCTGTCCGTTATTATTCCAACTGAGATGCCATGTGATCAAGTATCAGCCCAACCATGACCATAGAAAATCCACTGACGTTTTCTAAAACTTTAATTCTGTGTGAAACAAAATGTTCCATGACTGAAGCTGTTTCCTGTTTTGTCTCTAAGATCTTTGGAGTCATGTCGGCCATGCGCTCCTACAGCGGCTCCCTGAGCAGTGACCGGGACATTTACCGGGCTCTGATGATTACGGGCGTCAGGATGGCGACCTGCAACCAGATCCTGGACCCCTGGGTCTACATCCTGCTGCGGCGGGCCATCCTCAGGAAGATCTACCGCATCACCAAGAAGCAGGCCAGTTTCAAGGGAAGCACTTTTCGCACCACTCGCTGGGACCTGAGCTCCTTTCAGAACTCAGAGAAATCCAGCGTTAATAAGACTTAAGAGGATCAGAAGCTCTGTAGGTCATAACTGAACCTGGCAGCTTTTCATCCTGAACTGACATCACGCTCCGAAAGTCCCCGAGGAGATTTCTTTCTGCTCATGAAGCATGGACTGTAAATAAAGATGGGCGACATGACAGTTTGTCTAAAGTGATACCAAAGTGTCTTCATCGCCCCCTAGTGGCTGGCTACAGCACTGATCAAGAACACCACCTCCTCAGTGATCGTAAATGGGACACGGAGCAAACTCCAAAAGTGAAAGTGGGACCGCCACATCTTCAAACGCAACCTCAGGAGGATGGAGTCCATGATTCCAGACCCAGCTTCTGGCTCCAAATACACATGAGGGAACTTGATAGTATCCAGGATATGATGGCTTCATGTCTGGGTAGTGGGAGGAAGAGGAAGAGTGTCGTCCATCTTGATTACAGTCTCGGTATGAGGAAGTTAAATGGTAGATTGGACGACCAGCCTCATATTAAAGTGCATATATGCAACATGTCTCAGACGTGTGTGGCAGTCTGTCCTCTGTGAGAGCAGATGTAAATATAAAGGTGTGTGAGGACGATGAATTCCAGACCAGAACAGACTGTTTGGAGTCGAGCATCTCAAGTCACAAAGTTCTTTAAGTGTTTTTTTTGTTTGTTTTTTGTTCAGTGACAAACGTCACAAACTGCTCACGTGAGAGAGCAAAAGAAAAGGCTGTGCTCTTACCTCAGCTTGAAGATGTGAATAACAATATGTGTGTGCGCGTGTGTGCGTGTGTGTGCATGTGTGGATTAACAGTATTTGCCTCACATGTGGGGACTGAAGTGAAACTCTGTGTTACCAAAGCTAATTATTAAAGGTGAATTTCAGACGACAAAATAAATGGTTGTGTTACAGTTTGTCAGTGGCTTTGACTCATTTGTTCAACAACAGTTTTATGGGGAATCACATGCAAAAGCCCCAGAAATAATTCATGCTTCAAAAGGTAGTTTGAAAACCTGAAGAACTTCGAACATGGTATATGGAACATAGAGTCTACAGTATAGAATATAACACAGAAAATAGAAAACAGAACATGTTTTGGGAGAAAAACTAAATAGAAACCTGCTTCTCAGGCCACGCCCGATCCGAAGTCGCAGCCAATGGGGAAACAGTCATTGTGCAACCTCTATCCAATCAGCTTGGTGCTCTCATTTCTGGGCGGGGCCTCCCCCACAGGTTTCCATTTGCGCTGCAACAGCACGGACAGTGAGGAGCAGCGCAGGAGTGTCCGTGAGCCGGTTAGTAACTCCAGCCTGTCAAATGTCTTCTGTCTGAACACGGAGATCGGTGCTGGATGTCCTCAAGACGGCGGGGACAGTAACCGGGGCGGCTCCGTGTGCTCTACCGCGGGCAGCTCTGAGTACAAGCAGCGTGTCTATTCGGCTTTGTTGAGCTAAGCTAACCTGCTAACTGTGGCTAATCATTGAATGGGGTCGCGTTGCCTTTCATCCATTTTGGATGAAAGGCAACGCGTCGATGTTTCAATGGACCCTCTGCTGGTGTAAATAATCCCCTGGGGTCGTGCTTGTGGTTGTGCAACCGTGTCCGGTCGGCGCAGCTCGGGTGGGCGCTGCGTGTGTTGGTGGGGGGTTGTTAGCTTCTGAGCTAGCCCTAGCCTGTCAGCTTGAATTAAAATGGCGTCTGTTTTTAAATTCCCCTGGTGCAGCAGCGAGGTCCCGATGTGTTGGAGCACCTGTGTTAAACCCGACCCCGGGATCCAGGAGGGTCCGATGCAGGTTTTACATGTCGATCATTAGCGCGTGGGGGCGTGTTGCTGTTTAACCTGTTGGCTTCTACAACTTGTTGACAGCAACTTAAAACACAGGGTTTATGTTTATAATCGATTCATGCGTCATGTTGCAGGTCACCACGCTGACTTTGAGATCAAGTTATTATGACGTGTCTATCTCGTCTCTCTTCTGGGGTGAAACAATAAGTGCATTGTGTCCCTGGAGCTTGTATCAGAAATACACACTACGTCTCTGCCTGTGAAAGTAGGCTGCAGGGCCCCTGAGGCATGTGATGCTGTGTCTAAAGGAGAACAGCCTCTCTGTTCAGCGGCTGGAGAAACACCCATCAAACAGATGAAATGCTTTCTGATATGTCCTGTGTCTTCCTTTTATTGTCTATTTCAGATTTATCTTACAGTATATTTTGTGTATGATATTCCTCTCTAGAGACGGACTCCCACATCTCCATCTGCTGCAGGGGAGAACCTATTTAACCACTGCCCTTCACTGAACAGAGCAACAATGGTAATTATATAATTTAAATCCATGTTTTGTTTGAAGCTGCACGTCTGTGTGTTGTGTGTGTGTGTTTTTGGACGGCAGGCCCACTGATCCTTCTGTTGAGCTCCACTGATAACACAGCAAACAACATGTCACATTTCACAAAGAGCCAGTGCCAGGGTTTTGTTCTGCCAGTCTGCCCAGGGCTTTAGGAGCACATGCTGTGCCTTACACACCACCACTCTGCTTGAAGACGGCTCTGGCTGCCTGTGAGCACATTTGCCTTGTGTAATCACTGGTGATGGAAGCTTGGCGTAGACATGAGGCCCTGCTCCTCAGAGTTTTTAATTAATGAGACAAATGTGTGAAAGAGACCCATTGGTCTTTCAGTTGAATGATTCAGAACCTTAGAATAATTGTAACCTCTGCTCTATCGCACACGTCACATGATTTCGTTTGCTGCACTGTCATCGGCGATATCGTCTTGACATCTTAGTCTGTGTCTTGTACCGTCTAACTTCCCACCTGGATGCGTTTGTCCCTGAGACCTGCCACATTCTCATGTCTCCTTTATTCGTGGTCTTGCGTCTTTTCATCACTAGCCTCCCCAAATGCGCCACCGCTCAATGCGTGTCTTCATGAATGATGACCGCCATGTCATGGCCAAACACTCGGCCATCTACCCAACTCAGGAGGAGCTGGAAAGTGTTCAGAACATGGTGTCTTACACAGAGCGGGCCCTCAAGGCGGTCTCGGATTGGCTTGATAAGCAGGAGAAGGGGGTGTCTAAGCCTGAGTCAGATGGCACAGACACAGATAAGGAAAGGTGAGGAGATGTCATTTCTTCTGTTCACTTAGAAAGAACCCTCTAACCACATGTCCCTTTTTGTACTTATCCTCTGTACTTGTTTGCTTTGGAAGTGAGCACAAAGACCAGGCCACGCGCACTCTGCGGGGTGTTATGAGGGTGGGTCTGGTTGCCAAAGGGCTGCTACTGAAGGGGGACCTGGACCTGGAGCTGGTGCTCCTGTGTAAGGACAAGCCCACCACCAGCCTACTGAAGAAAGTGGCTGAAAACCTTGTTATGCAGCTCAAGGTAAGAACAAGCCTCTGCTGATACTCAATAGAATGTGTATTTATATTAGAGCCAAAGCACGGCACAGAGGAGTGAAACAATATTAGAGCCAATGGCCATTATCCACGGGCATCAACATGATTGAGCTGACTCATAGCTGGAGGAGCTTTCTTTCTCACATCTGTCAGAGGATAATGATCCTGCAGATTTATCAGTGGGACTCTTCTTGTCATACCTATCATATCCGACTGTTCACAGTTGATCCCAGGCTGCATGTGTTGACACGAGAATGGAATCTGTTGAATTGAAGGTTTTACTGGCGCAGCTGTAGGGTTCGACTTGTTTTCTAGAACTGTTGGGATTTCTCCTGACTGAATCTTTCCCCTCTCGCAGCTGATCGTAGAAGAGAAATATGTGGTGACCCAGAACGTCCGCGAGGCCAGTATCATCATCAAGAACGCCAAGGAGCCCCCACTCACCCTCACCATTCACTTGACTTCCCCCTTGGTCCGCGAGGAGGTTGAGAAGGCTGCTGCCGGTGGTAAGCTCCTGTACAAGGACCATATGGTTGTTTCTTTTCCTTCTGTAGTGGCGTCCTGCCTCCAACAGGGCGGCCAGGCAGGCGACCAGACTAGACAGATATTGTTTATTGGGCCTTCAATGGAGCTAGGGGACAAGAAATGCAGCGTCACATAATCAAACTGTGCTATGCTTATAGCTCTCTAGCCACTCTCGTAGTTCCATGTAATGTAATTGTACATTTTTGATGGCCCAATATACAGTATAGGGCAGGTAGTTTACTGACTGTTGAAGACTTTTCTTCTCCTTGATGATCAAGGTCACCAATGAAAATGAAGGCTTACTGAGAATTTAACCAAAGACCAAAAGAGAGAGAGACCACTTTGTTTGCATGTGTTTTATCATTGATGATGAACGGTTCGCATTGCAGCAAAAATGAGAAGCAAAATGTGGTGAAGCTGACTTTGGTAACGAGACCCAGCATTGGGCCTTTGACTGTCTCTGATGTTCCGTAACAAGGAAGGCTCAGGCTTACAGATAACGACACGGGACATTTGATTCAGCTCCTTGAACTGGGACCAGCCCCAGTACAGTTCACGCTATTTGATCGTGTGTAGAATATTCTCAAAGTACTATTTCCAGAAGTTAATACTCTGGTGGAGAGGCCCTGGCGGCGGGGAGGATCTGGGCTGTTGCAGCTGTCAGACCGTGTCCTTATCTTAAGCCCTGTGTGAGCAGTGATGCCCAGTTTGGGTCTTGCCTTAAGCCATCAGTTTTGCTGCAGTGTGGACCTGTTTTGACACCCACTTTTTGTGCATCTGATAACTTCTGCCTGTGGTTCCAATTCTGATTCTCTCTGTCAAGCCTTCTAGTTTGTCAATTTTTAGGGACGCTGGACCTTTGACCAACTGGCCGCTCTCTGTCTCGGAAGGGGCAAAGTGCAGTGTACCCAATATAGGGGCGAAGGGGAGGGCCTCTACCTCCCATAAGCACTAGAAAAGAAAAGCATTGAAGCGTCCATTTGAGTTCAAGCAATCACGAAGAGACACCCTCCCATTTGTTCCAATCAGATGTTTAACCCATAAAGACCAGATGATTATACCTTTTTATAAAACCAGGTGTGATGTTTGCACACGCCTCCCCATGCGAGCACCTTTGTACCTCTGTTAGCTCTTTTCATGCAAACACTTTGTAAAGTAGTGTTTTTGGATTATGAAGCAGGTAGCAGGAGTTGTATTGATAAATAATATAGAGCATTCAGCCAAATGTGTTAAGTTAAACTTTGTCATGTCTACTAGGCTGAAAAATTAAATTAACATTAATAAGACTAAAGGGGTCGTTTTGACATGATGCTGAGGGTAAATAATGCCTTTCTACTCAGCACTTTAGGTCTTCATGGGTTATAGTGCACATCCACTTTAATATCAGTGATTAAATAAGTGAATTATTTTAATTTGTGAAGACATGATCCGCTTCACAATACTGTTGATCTGGTGGGTTTAAAATTTCTAACCAAACATTACCTGGGAGGTCGGGAGCGTTTGATGGTTCTCCAGTGGAGGGGTCCCCCTCCCCTTCCTCCTCCTGCCTGTGGTTTGGGAAAGCTGCCTGTGTTCCCCCTGGCCGGCTGACAGAACTCCCCTTGGTCAAACTGTACCTTGTCTTCTTATTCCACCTGCCAATAGAAACGCTTTCAGTCAACGATCCCCCGGATGTTCTGGACAGGCAGAAATGCCTGACTGCCTTGGCGTCTCTCCGCCACGCTAAGTGGTTCCAGGTTTGGATCTTGCCTTTATTTGTCTCTAAAACAGAAGTAGTTTTGAGTTTGGTTCTATGTTCCTTTGTCATTTATTTGGGCGTTCAATGTGTTTTTCTTCTTTTTGACTCTTTTGAAGTGCTCCTCCTGTAGTAATACTCGACGATCTGGATGTGTGTTTCTCAGGAAACCTTTGTCATTACACTGCTGTAGAGTTGCTTTGCTCACAGGTGCCACTGCAGTGCCATTTTAAAAGTTGCTAATTGCTGCTTTTAGTCGTTGGGTTTATTTGTTTCAGTCTGAAAATCTGGGACTAATACGCCACGTGTCCAGGTGCAATATTTCTATTCTACAATCGTTGGTGTGAGTGAGTTATTTTCACGTTTATGCTAGCGACCAGTAGACAGTTTTTCTTTTGAATAGCGAACCATGTTGCTAATAACTCATAGTACTGTGGCCTGTGTCATCTTTGGCTTTCACTCTATAACAATGTTGTGCTCCATCTCTGCAGCTTGATTTTGTAGTGTGGCCTCAACCTTTCCTGCTCTCTGGCTGTTTGGTTACTGTGTGCTACCAAATCAACAGGAATATTGCACCTCGAGTCCTAGTTAATCCTTTTTTTTAATGACTTCACCATCACTCCCCTTCAGTGACGGCACTCACCAGCGTGTTCTTATCTGACTAGTTCACTTGGTTCTCACGTTAAAGTTGGTCTTAAGTTTGAGGTGATTCGATTGACTCCTATCCTCTTGATTTTTAGTGATGAGCGTGATTGTTTTTCCACTCAAATGTTTGATGTCTGGTAACTCAATCATCCTGGCTGTTGACACACGGCTTTAACTGTGAGTGGTCATAAGTAGGGTTTCCATACACTTACCCTCTGATAGCCGTGAATGTTTCCATAATGACAAAGTTAAAAGTCTGTGTGGCTTCATTTTTATTAATTTCCATTAACTTGGATATCTTGGTGAATTGCTTTGTGCCGCACGCGCTCTTCCTCTTTGACTAAGACTTCCTGTCATCCTCGTGCCCCTTCCTCCCCCTCCTCTGCTTGTGTCTCCAGGCCAGAGCTAACGGACTCCGCTCCTGTGTCATCGTCATCCGGATTCTGAGGGACCTGTGTGCCCGTGTCACCACATGGGCCCCGCTTCGTGGTTGGGTGAGTCCCCTTCTACCCTCTATCTAGATCTATTTGTGGTAGGGTACTGTCTTTAAACTGGTTTGGCTGCTTAGAACATTAACGTCATCTTTACTTACTCTCACACATCTCTTTGTTGATCATTTGTTTGCCTGGATACAAAAAGACCAAGGCACCCCCATCACAGTTAAATCCCAGGGATGCGATCTCACGCAGTGACCTAGAATCTCTCTGTGCTACTAGCTGAGCTTAAAAATAGCTTCCTCGACCAACGTCTCCCTCTCTCCCCTGCTGTGCAGCCTCTGGAGCTGATCTGTGAGAAAGCCATTGGCACAGGGAACCGGCCCATGGGGGCAGGAGAAGCTCTGCGGAGAGTTTTAGAGTGTCTGGCGTCCGGAATCCTCATGGCAGGTATGAAGCGGATTTTAAAATTTTTGTGAGAATGGCACTGCTGAGTCTCATGCTGCATCTTTGACCTGCGCCACAGATGCTGCTGGAATCTCTGATCCATGTGAGAAGGAGTCCAAAGATGCCATCGGCCACTTGAACCACCAGCAGAGAGAAGACATCACAGCAAGTGCACAAGTGAGTAAGATCCATGTGTGTGTGCATTTGATGAGCAGATATGAAGTTCCCTCTTGCTCACTGTCTCCTGTGTCCTCAGCATGCCTTAAGGCTGTCAGCTTTTGGACAGCTTCACAAAGTGCTCGGGATGGATCCCCTTCCTTCTAAGATGCCCAAGAAACCTCGCAGTGAGACTCCTATTGATTACACAGGTAATTCACAGAGAGAGAGAGAGAGAGAGAAAGAGGGAGAGAGAGAGCGAGAGAGAGAACTGATTATGTTTGTCTGTGTCCGTGTTTCAGTACAAATCCCACCCAGTACGGCGTATGCTCCACCAATGAAAAGGCCCATTGAGGAAGAGGAGGGACCTGATGACAAGAGTCCCAACAAGAAGAAGAAAAAACTACAGAAGAAATGTCAGTATCTCTTTGGGTTTGACACGCAGGAACAATTATCAGTCATAAAAATATAGAGTAAATTGAAAAGCGCCACTTCTTGATATGGGTCATAATCATGTCTTCATTCCACCAGCTCCAGAGGACAAGGCTGAGCCTCCCCAGGCTATGAACGCTCTGATGAGGCTCAATCAGCTGAAGCCAGGCCTCCAGTACAAACTCATATCCCAAACTGGCCCTGTTCACGTTCCCGTCTTCACAATGGCAGTGGAAGTGGACGGCAAGACTTTTGAGGCTTCGGGTCCGTCCAAACGCACGGCCAAGCTGCACGTAGCAGTAAAGGTGAGCGCAGCATTTCCAGCGAGGTGTTAATTCAGATTTTAAAGTCCTGGTTATTTTAACCGATGAGTCTGTGTGGTCTCACTCAGGTCCTGCAGTACATGGGTCTGCCCACAGGAGTGGAGGTAAAGACGACTGATTCAATAAAACAAGAGGAGACAGAAACCGTCGTGAAGGTGGAAGAGGTGAAGCTAGAAGTGACGCCCATTGAAACGCCCACAGCTGCCACAGGAGCAGCCACCGCAGACGCCACTGACGCTGGAGAGGTACACAGCCGCCCACCCCTTGTATGAGCATGTGACTACGGTGTATGTCCCCCTGTAAGGCTTGAATGATCTCATATCCCAATCTCACTCTCTCAGACTGCTCGCCAACAGGGACCGATCCTCACTAAACACGGCAAGAACCCCGTGATGGAGCTTAACGAGAAGCGCCGCGGACTCAAGTACGAGCTCATCTTAGAGACGGGCGGCAGCCACGACAAACGTTTTGTCATGGAGGTGGAGATCGATGGTCAGAAGTTCCAGGGCACAGGATCCAACAAGAAGGTGGCCAAGGCTTATGCTGCCCTGGCTGCACTGGAGCGTCTGTTCCCTGAGGGCTCTGTGGCCGAGGCTGCTAAAAAGAAGAAGGGGCCCCCCATGGTAAGCAAGGAGTCGTGCTTTACGTTGACCCTGTTCATTATGCCAAAGTCAAACTCTGGAGATAAAGTGTTGCTTTCCTCCTCAGCACACTCCAGGGTTCGGAATGATGGGAGCCTCTGGTGGAGGAGACGCAGGCCTGCACAGAGGACGAGGAAGAGGAGGACGAGGCCGAGGAAGGGGCAGGGGCTTTAATAACGGAGGAGGCTACGGCCAGGGTAAAAGCTCACTGTCGACTTATTGATAATAGACATGAGTCCATGCTTCATAGCGTCAAAGCAGCACATTCAGTGTGTCTTCCTTCCAGGTGGCTTTGGAACGTACGGTTACGGGAACAACGCTAACGCCGGATACAGTGAGTATTCATTTGATCTTTTTAAATCCTGGGAAAGGGCTCTTCTCTGGGCTGCAGTTTCATTTTCACTGTGGGCATGTGGATGTCTCCTGCGGCAGGACCTGCCTCAGTCACATCTCACCTGTAGTTTTATCAGAGAATGTAACAAACACTAACACCATGTGGTAAAACCAGACCCTGTTGGGATGTTCCCACTTCATATATTTTACATTTCTCTGCTTTAAGCCACAGGATTGAATCTGTTTTTGACAAGTCCCCTCTTATGAGACACCTTTCCGTCCTTCTGGCAGCCCATTCTGAGGACTGACCTACCAGAGCGTGACAGGAGCAGAGAAATCTAAAAACCCAACAACTCAATCTAAATGTAATCTGACATTCAGTCAGTCATTCAACTGCCACTTTTAATGGCAGAAAACAAATCTAATTTTGATATTTTTTCCCCTTCTCTGCCCCTGTCTCACTCTTTAGGTGACTTTGTCTCAGACTGCTATGGCTACCACGAGTTTGCGACATAGATCTTCCCTCAGTCGTAGAAAATCATAAACAATCGTGTAGAGAGGATTTTAAAAAATGGACAATAGTGTTGCAACAGCATCATGAACTCCCTTCACCACCAAGTCCGCAACCCTGGGATTAAAGCGTCAGCGACCTCTCCGCCCTGTCTTGCCAATCCACTTGTCACGTTCTGAAGCCTCCAGGAGAGAATCTGCCCTTGCATGCACGTAGCCATATTTCAACTCCTGTTCTCACGACATGCCGTGGACACCCCTGAACAGCTGGACCTCCCCTGAACCGTGGGGCTGGTTTACTGTAGATTTTCTCCACATGTCAGAACCAGGACATGGCTTCTCCACCTGGATCAGGATCAGGATGAGAGTGAAGGCCCATAGGAGCTGGACATACTGCCCCTCGTGTTTGTCAGGACAGCAGCGACGTGGACTGTCTCTGTCTCCGTGCTGTTTACCAACACGATGATACTGAGGAAACCTGAGCATGCGTTGTTCTTCTGTCGTTGTCATGCCTTCCTGATTTGTGTTTTCTGCCTTGCCACAGTGTTTATATAGAGTTTGCAGTTTCTGTGTGATACCAGCGACACTGTTTAGTCCCAGCTACACTGAATGCATGACGATCTTACTTTGGCAGTTTGTGGTTATCGCAGTGTCCCATCTGTAACAACATCAGGCACTGATGAGCCAAGTTTGTTGGCAGGAGTTTTGCACACAGATGAAATGGAGAAATTTTTTTTAAGATTTTTGTTTTATATATATATATATAAATAAATGTCATCATTCACTCCTGTCTTACTCAAGGGTCTGAATTTATTGATCATTTCATGAATGTGTAATACAAAGATAAGTATATCTTGTCATGCCTGTTTTAAGCTTGAGCCATGCTCTTATTTCCCAGGTTACTATAACAATGGAGGCACAAATGGAGGAGCTGGAGCATCAAGCAGCCCGTCAGGTGGCCCTCCGGCCAGCACGCCCTCGGACACAGCCCTGGGCTCCTATGGGTCTTACTACCAGAACGACGGAGGCTACGCTGCCACGGCTGCCGCCAAAGCCCAGAAAAAGAAACCCCCCATGCACAAGGGAGCGAAGGCAGCATTTCCAGGTCCTCCGGGGACAAACAGTGCATCTGCAGGGGGCTACCAGTCCAGCAGCCCTGCGGCGCAGGGTTCGTATAACCAGTACAACCAGGGTTATGGGCAAGGGAAGAAGAATTTCAACCAGAACCAGGGTGGAACAGGTGGATACATGTACAGCACTGCCTACCCCAGCCAGGTGACGGGGGGGACTGGGAGCCAAGACTACAGTTACGAAGGTGTGTTTAAGGAAGTTTCCTATCTTACTCTTGACAGAAGCTTCTCTGTTGAATACTAAAATCTAATTGCACTCTATTTGCTGTTAGGCTTCAACCAGCCCACTTACAACTCACAGGGAGGAGGAGGCAGCGGCAGCAACCCAGGCTTCGGGAACAGCCACTCACAGTACCACAACCCGACCGGCTACGGCAGAGGAGACATGAGCTACCAGTACAGATAGACTGCGTCTGAATCATGAGCCACTGTGTGAAGCCTTCTCCAAAGAAAGTGATTGACGGCTTGACTGTGGGCTCTACCTTTTCCAAGTTCTTTGCTTCTGTGCTTTGAGTTGATATGTAGCACATGTGGGCACAAAGTGAGATATCAGACCTGGGTGGTGGCTGAGTTTAATGGTCTGTTACAGTGGTCTGGTCAGTGCTTAGTCCTGTGGTTTAAGGTTAATCTATTTTAGTTTTTATTTTTAAATGTGCTGCCAGTCGTTGTCCTCATCACTCTACATGAAGAATGATGTCTTGAGTTACTCACCTCCTCTGGTTTCTTCTGAAGTGTGGACGAATAATCTTTTCTCATAATGGAACTAGTAAAATCTTGTAGTTTGAAACTACCAAGGTTGTTGTAATTTTGTAACAATTCAATTGACCCTTATTCTGATGTTTTATCTTCATCTTTGCTCAGTGTAGCTTTTTGATTGGGTGGGATTTGTTCTAAGTATAACAGTGTGTATTAATAAATGATTTTTATTTTGAACTCAGGTCTCATGGATTTTTGCCACTGACACCACCATTAATAAGAGGTTGGACAGTTGATCTGTAATCATAGAAACGGTGAATCATAATTTATAACTATCAGATTTAAACATTTAATGTTCTGTACAAGTTAAATGAGAAACAAATCAGATAAATTAAAATTTACAGATGAAGAGAGTTAAAATCTGAATCAATAATATCAATAAATTAAAAATGTGTGTGTAGGTAATTCAAATTCGTATTTATTCATATTACATTTATTTTTAATCAATGAATGAAAAATTCATTTTCATGATTTTTTCAATCATGAAAATGAAAAGGTAATTACGGTAATTGGTTCCTCCTTTTGAGCAGGGAATCGTTTACGCCCCTATATTTGCATATATACGGTCTTCAACATGATGTCACTTCCGCTCTCTCCTCGGCCACGCAGGGATCCAGCATGGCGGACACCGGCGCGGCGGAGACGCTCCTCCGGTTCATTGAGAAGGCGGACGACGGCGTGGAGAGCCTGGAGGTGGCGGCCAGCCTCGGGGTTGACCACCAGGTCATCGTCGGAGCCGTGAAGAGCCTGCAGGCCGTCGGCGACGTGAGTTTCCCGGCGTGAGACGCAGCGGAAGTCCCGACTGTCAACATGATGCAATAGAAGAGTTGAGTTCGACACGAGTTTGGTTTAACGACGCTCCGGTTTGTTCCAGCTCATCTGCGCCGAGCAGCGCGCCTCCAAACACTGGGAGCTGACCGAGGAGGGCGCGGACATAGTCCAGCACGGCAGCCATGAAGCCCGGGTGTTCAGCTCCATTCCGCCGGAGGGTCTGGCTCAGAGTGAGCTCATGGTGAGGGCAGCAGGTGGAGGAGCGGCTCCATCATCACAGCGTCCAGCAAGCTAATAAGGCTAATGTAGAAACACAGGGGCTGATGGGGAGGACACACGGGACACCTGGGACCAATGACAGCCTCCAATTAACCTGATCTCTTTCTCTCACGCACGCACGCACGCACACACACACACACACACACACACACACACACACACACACACACACACACTGCAGACATGCACACCAACAACATTCCTGCTGTGGGGCGACAGTGATTTACTTTAATGACTCTGGTGACCTTCTGTTTTTTTGTTTTTTTTTTTTTTCTGTCCCCTGTGTAGAAACTGTCCTTTGGGAAAATTGGCTTCAGCAAGGCCATGTCCAACAAGTGGATCAGAGTGGACAAGGCGCACGAGAGCGGCCCGAGGATTTTCAGAAGCGTACGTGTTTAAGCACAACAGCCCGTGTTGGGTCCATGAGTGGATGGCCGTCACCTCGGGGTCAATTTGACGTGTTTGCATTCGTTCGTGCTGCAGGTGGAGAACGTCGAGGACCAGGTGAGACAGAAACTGCTGCTGCTGCAGAGCGGCAGCAGCTCTCAGCTGGAGGAGAAGGAGAAGAACGAACTGAAGAAGAGGAAGCTGCTCTCTGAGGTGTAAGTGCACACCTGGGGTGTCTGTCTGGCAGCAGGGGGCAGTTGAGCGTCTGTTGTGGCAGAGGTTTGACAAAGGGTCTTCGAATTGATATTTTTTATGTCCAGGACAGTGAAGACTTATTGGATCACCAAAGGAAAGTCCTTCAGCACGACGCTCACCAAGCAGGAGACGGAGCTCACGCCAGAGATGATCGCCACGTGAGTCCGCTCTCTACCTGGACGACGTGTCCTGTTTGCTGTCCCCTGTCTGTCTGTGACAGTGGGAAAGGTCTCAAGCAGTGGACACAGAGGAACCTCTGCCCTTATAAAGGGGACGGGTCCAAAGACGAGGACTTTGTCCTAAAGGCAGGGCAGGACAGTTTAATACTCATACAGTTGGAATGTGTTTTTGGAATCCTGTGATGATCCTGGCTCTGTGATTACATAATGCTGCTTGTGTGTTTTTCACAAGGACTAGGTATTAACATGATGACAAGGGGATTTAGGTAAAAGCAGCGTCCAGATGTTGTCAAAAATTCAAATGGATGCTACTTTGACTTCTGTGGACGCCATAGATTCGATGGCTGCAGATACTAAGCGGTCGCTGGTGTTTTTTTAGGTGAATGATTACGTAATATGACTTAAGTGAGGATTCTGTTGGATGAGCTGAGGTCGGAGCTGGTGGTCGTCCTCCTTTAGACCCGCGCTCCTCACACGTCTCCTCTGTTTGTTCTTTGTCTCAGAGGAAACTGGAAAGAGAAGAAATTTAAACCCTACAACTTCGAGGCCATGGGCGTGGCCCCGGAGTGTGGCCACCTGCACCCACTGATGAAGGTCCGAACGCAGTTCAGACAGATCTTCCTGGAGATGGGGTGAGAACCTGGGAACAACCAAGCACACACACACACAGATGTAGACGTGTTGAAACGCAGTGAATAACCTCTGTCTTTCTGCAGCTTCACCGAGATGCCTACCAACAACTTCATCGAAAGCTCCTTCTGGAACTTTGACTCGCTGTTTCAGCCGCAGCAGCATCCGGCCAGGGACCAGCATGACACCTTCTTCCTGTCCGGTAAGACAGAGGCCGTGAGTCTGAAAAGTCCAGCAATATATATATTCTTTGAGTTGATGGTTCACCACAGGGATCGTCTTTCAGACCCGGCGCTCGCCCACGAGTTCCCACAGGATTACCTGGAGCGGGTGAAGAAGGTCCACTCAGAGGGAGGCTTTGGTTCTCAAGGGTGAGTGTCACGCTCTTGTGACGAGTAAAAAACAAACCGAACCAAACCGTGGGCAGTGTGATCGACGTCCTTTTTGTTCCAGGTACAAATACGACTGGAAGATAGAGGAGGCTCAGAAGAACATCCTCCGCACTCACACCACAGCCGTCAGCGCACGCATGTTGTACAAGCTCGCTCAGCAGGTGAGGTGTACAGATTCATCGCAACGGTTAATTTACTACGTCAGCTTTAACCTCAACGCTTGTCCCCCACCCCCTCATGTCAAACCAGGAGAAGTTCACCCCTGTCAAGTACTTCTCCATCGACCGGGTCTTCAGGAACGAGACGTTGGACGCCACCCATCTGGCTGAGTTCCACCAGATCGAGGGCGTGGTGGCAGACTATGGACTCACACTGGGAGACCTCATGGGCATCCTGCACCAGTTCTTCACCAAACTGGGTGAGGACACGTTTTCTTCTCAGATTTTCTCCACATGACAATTTTGAATGATTTTTTTTTTTTTTTAATATCCTGTTTTTGTAATTTTTTTTTTTTTTTTTTTCCCCAGGAATTACCAAACTACGCTTCAAACCAGCGTACAACCCGTACACAGAGCCCAGCATGGAAGTGTTCAGCTACCATGAAGGTATAACTCCTCCTCCTGTGTGTGAGCCCTCACATTCCGGTGGTAAACCGAACAGCGCTTGAGGCAGCAGCTGTGCTCTGTGGGTTGGGCTGTTCCTCCTGTCTCATGTGGTTGTGCACGTACAGGGCTGAAGAAGTGGGTGGAGGTGGGGAACTCGGGCGTCTTCAGACCAGAGATGCTGCTGCCTATGGGCCTTCCAGAGGACGTGTCTGTCATCGCCTGGGGGCTGTCGCTGGAGAGGTGAGCGCACGCTGACCGAGAACACACTGATGGCCGCCACCCTGCGTGTGGTTAGCGGTCGTACTTTAAAATGATGTTGGCGGTGGGACTCTCGTCAGACGTAACTGTTGCTACGCTGCGTCTCACTGGGTCTCCTCTGTCCTGCAGACCCACCATGATCAAATACGGCATCAACAACATCAGAGAGCTGGTGGGACACAAAGTGAACCTACAGATGGTTTACGACGGCCCCATATGTCGTCTGGACTCCTGAGCCCCGTCCACATTCTCACTGACGTATTCGGACTCTATCTTTTACCTTTTCCACCCGGGCTCTGACTCTCGCTCCTCCTGCCAGCAGACGGAGGTCTGTCTCACTTTTCAAAGGGCTTCAACACGTAGGCTCAGGCTTTGTGTGGAGGCGATGTTCTCTGCTGCTTTGAGAACCTCGGAGTCCTGAGACATCGTCACTCATGAAGTTCCTACTTGTTCAGGGAGAAAACTAAAACCTTCTGGAACGTGACAAACATTAAATGATTTTTCCAAATCTGACTTTTGTGTTTCTTAATGTTTCGTAATGTTTTCAGACATGGACTCAGTGACCTGCTGAGTTTGACAGGACTGATGTTTTGGAACCATGTTGTGATGGAAAAGTATCAGGGATGAGCTTCATCGTGATTCTGTTTAATTCCAAAGATCTGGGATTACATTTGACCCTCATCGCTGCTTATACAAACAGCCTGAGAACCAGCTGGCGTCCACAGGTCGTTGTTACCTCAGCAGACGGTTTTTTCATTGTCAGATTTAGTTTGTGTTCCTGCGTCCGAAGTGGGATGACTTGGACGTGCAGATCGGGGGGAAATAAATCAGATTTACACATAGAAACATTGGATTTTATTTTGTCGTATTGAAACAAAGTTCAGGCTGCAGTGTCAGTTCTGACGCTGCTCGGAACAAGCTGTGAATAAATGAAGAGGATTCAAACGTCTGAAGAAGCTGGTGAGCAACAGCAGAGGAGTCTTTTTCTTCTTGTTTTGAGAGATTAATTTCTGTCAATAGCATTAATTTTAAAGGGGCCTCATCACCATGTGAGTCACTGAGTCCTGGTTGAGGTCTCAAACAGCCGCTGGTGTTATAATCTGCACTGACAGGCCTGAGTGTGGCAGATGGGGGGGGGGGGGTTCCATGCATGTGACACCTGTGATAAAGGCTGCAGGATTACACTGTTGTGTACATGTTGAATTGCTGGAACTCTGTTAAGTCTTAGTCTTAAGGTAATCCCTCTGAGTCTGGAAATAACATTTTAGTGCAGTTTGATACAGACAGCCGGGCACTGAACTCGGCTTTGTTGAGCTTTTCTTTCCCCCCCTCGCATCTTGAAGTTTGACTCGAGCGGAAAATCAAAGACAAACAAGCCTGTGATCTCTGAAGGAGTCGCTGTAATCTGCACCCGTGGATTATTGTGGAGCAGCAGGTGGAATCTTTCAATCTGCTCCCGCTGCAACAAATAAGTCGCCTTGGTCTGAACACACAGAGAAGTCAGTCACTGTCCATGACACATGAAGAGCAGCTTCTCGCTGAAGCTGAGGCACAGAAGAGACGATGTCCAGAGATCTCCACTAATCCTCTCTGTCCTTGGGATGTCCTCATGGTGTTTGCTACTCTGCTGACATGTTATGAGAGAAGGAGACAACAGTCTGGACACGTTGAGGAGCGAGTTGTGATGTCAGAGGACACGGAGGAGCGTTTCTACACATGGGTTAGGTTTCATGTCCTCGCAGACATACTTCCCAAACATCCATACTGCCTGGTTGAGCTTGACCTCTTCTCACTTTGTTTGTGGGTGTGGAGGCGGTTCAAGGGTCACACCTTGTCGAGGTCAGAACTCCTTGGGGAGGCCACTCTCCCTGCTCGGCCCCGGGCTCCCAGAGAACGGCATGGAGCTGTGGCTGGTGGGGCTGTGGGAGTGTGGGAAGAACGAGGGGATGTAGGGAATGGCGGCCAGCAGCAGCGGGCTGCTCTGGGAGTCTTCTTCGTGGGGCAGAGCGATGACCACGTCGTCCTGGTCCCACACGTGAAAGGCATTGTGGGCGAAGGGATGGGAGGGGGCGGGGTGGCTGGAGGCCATACGGGTCGGGTCGTTTTCTTTCTCCATGCTTTCATCATCAGGTGGACCCAGCAGGCAGTCTACAGGAGAGGGAGGGAGGGGCCATAGATAGACGGAGTTTGTTTACATGATGAAGCAAGAGTTGGAGGTATGAAGATTTTAACTTAAACTTCTACACTCCACAGCAGATTGAGAGTGACCCTAATAACCCCGTAATATTAATATCACTTCATGTCCTACCTGCTATGTCTATGGCCAGGTCCTTGATGAGATGTCCAACGATGGCGTAGGCGACTCCGACCACCACCAGCGCTGCCATGAGCAGATACACCACCGCCTTGGGCAGAGGGATGAGGTCCTTCACCACAGGCTTGTACTGCCTGTACAGAGGGTCGTCCAGGGGCGCCGAGTACGGGTACGCCTGTCCTTCATCAGTGGTGCTCAGCCCGGTGAAATTATAACCATCCATGACAACTATAAGTCAAACTCCTCTCCAGACATGACAGGGGCGTCAGGATCAAATCAAACCTGATTCTCTCCTCGTGTGGACGATGCTTCAGGTTCTGTATGTCCCTGAGCTGCTGTCTCCTGCTCTGTCCTCGGTGCTGAAGTGCTGAAGGGTTGTCCAGTGCCAGATTCCGCCCCCTCTCCTCCTCCCTCCCTCCCTCCCTCCCTCCCTCCCTCTCTCTCTCTCTGTAGCCTCTTCTGAAAACAAGCTTACAGGCCGGCGTCGCACTGCGTCCCTCCCTCCCTCCCTCCCTCCCTCTCTGTCTCTCTGTTTGACAAGCCTCTTCTGAAAACAAGCTTACAGGCCGGCGTCGCACTGCGTTAATTCCCTGGAGTTTCTGAGAACTGTCTTCGTGGGGAATCAATCGAGACCTCTCCAAAGTGCAGGGAGCTATTTGTGCTGATCCAGGTTCTTTAGTGTTGGCCTGATGTACGGTGTGACAAGGCCAACACACACACCCACACAACAGGCTCTTGTTCAAACATGGGCTAAACAGTCAGTTACTCAGAACTTGTGTGAATCCTAATTCTGATGAGATTCCCTTCACTGCTCCTCCTCCTCCTGACTGATCCTGAGGCTTCTCCAGCTTACTG
The DNA here is from genome assembly GCA_016785235.1 of Pseudorhombus dupliciocellatus. NCBI lineage: Eukaryota > Metazoa > Chordata > Actinopteri > Pleuronectiformes > Paralichthyidae > Pseudorhombus > Pseudorhombus dupliciocellatus. The sequence goes on from JAFBJW010000230.1 coordinate 606,097, forward strand.
CCACATCCTCTGTCGTGTCATAAACCACACGCTCAACTACAGGATGAACGGTCACCGGTCATAAGTGGAAAAGCATTTTCATTATGTAAGTACCACGGAGAACACGCCTGGGCTGCGTGTATGACCTGGGATTTGCCAGTGCTTTATTTCCCCTCACTTCAAAGTGGGTAGACATGCACAGCCCCCCCTCCTTTGACAGAGTGTGGAATCTGCAGTTTGATGGATCTAAGGGGACTGTTGGGTCATCTGTGGTTTATTCCCAGGATGAAATAACAGCAGGATGGAGCGTTGACACTTAACTTTTATTTATTTGAAGCACTGAAGACATTCTGTTATTAGTGTTGTTAGTGTTTCATCCTGTAAGGTGCAACCATTAAACAGACAAATTACAGGCTTAAATAAGTGGATCAAAAACAAACAAATCTTCCAGCTTATTTATATCTGATTAGAGTTTTAACTTTGCAGCAAATCCTCGATCTTGATGACATAGAAAAATAGCTTGTTCTTAGTTTTTACAAATAAAAGCACACAATATATAAATTTCCAAACCTGAGGAAAAAACCTCGTTACCACTGATCACAGCTAACTGACCACAGCCTGTGTCTCGTTACAGTCCTGTGGTCGGGACCGATGCAGAGTTAGTGTTTATTTGTCCACAGTGAAGGACTGGAGTCCTGTGATGACTCGGCCCAGGATCAGCGCGTGGATGTCGTGAGTGCCTGAGGACGACAGAGGAGGAACGCTGTCTTTACACGGATCTGATTTAAAATGCTTCATCACCCAGATTTAAAGAATCTGCTCCTCCTCACCTTCATATGTGTTGACAGCCTCCAGGTTCAAGACATGGCGGATGATGTGGTATTCGTCTGAAATGCCGTTTCCTCCCAGCATGTCTCTGGCCTGTCGGGCGATGTCCAGGGCTTTACCGCAGCTGTTCCTCTTGAGCATGGAGATCATCTCAGGGGCTGCTCTGTTGATGGAACAAACACACACCACCGGTTTGAACTGGGAGCGTACTGGGCAGGACACCGTGGTTTCCCCAGTACTGTCTCTCATCCTCACTGAATCGTGCAATTACTTTTTCTCATCGATGAGTCGTCCCAGCTGCAGACACGCCTGCAGGCCGATGGTTATCTCTGTCAGCATGTCGGCCATTTTCTTCTGCATCAGCTGATTCCTTGCGAGTGGGACGCCAAACTGGATTCTGTTTGAGACAGACATCACTCAGGGGACTGAACTCTAAGGCAACAGGTGGACAGATGGTCCTCGGTTGGTTCTGACCTGTCGAGTGTGTACTGACGAGCTGCATGGAAGCAGAACTCGGCAGCACCCAGCGCTCCCCATGCGATGCCGTACCGGGCGTTGTTCAAGCAGCCGAACGGACCCTGAAGCAACAAACGGGAGAGTGATGATAACTTTTTAATGTCTCTTTATGATGCCAGACTCACTGCACTTCGACTCCACTCACCCCAAGGCCAGACACGTTGGGAAGCAGGTTCTCCTCAGGAACCTCCACCTCATCCATGATGATCATGCCAGTGGACGAGGCCCTCAGGGAGAACTTCCCCTCGATCTTTGGCGTAGAGAAGCCTTTCATACCGCGCTCCAAGATGAAGCCACGGACCTTCCCATCATCGCATTTGGCCCAGACCACAGCAATGTCTGCGACGGGAGAGTTGGTGATCCTGGAAGACAAGAGACAATGAGGGACACACTGGTGAGGACTAAGTTTTTATATTTGTTAACAGAATACAGTTTAAAGGTAATCATGTCTGACACCTTCCAACTGGACATATTTAGTCTGACTCAGTTTTAACACTGTGTGAAAATAGAACAGACTCCTAAATATAGAAACCTGGTATGTGAATGCTAGTTAACCAAAGAGCTCCACCATGTGGACAACTAATGAAATATCAAGTCCAATGCAAAAACAAAAACCTTTCAACCATAAAAAAAGAAATATATAACACATGTTGTGAGAGTCACAGAGAGGTCACTGAGACCATCTGCTCTCTGACCTGATGAACGATGAACCCAGTGTAAATTAACCTGAGTGTCCAATCAGAGGCCAGTGTTAACATCCTTTCCCCCAACTCACCAGGTCTTTGAGCCGGTGAGAGAGTAGGTGCGACTGGACGGATTGTACTTGGCTCTGGTCTCCATGCTGCCGGGGTCACTGCCATGGTTCGGCTCTGTCAGGCCAAAGCAACCAAGGATCTCTCCACGAGCTGGGAGTGACAGAGGCAGAGAAGGTGGGGGGTGTTAACCTCACACAAGACTGCCGGAGAAGCTCTGAGAACAGAATCACCTCCTCTTCTTACCCAGCTTGGGCAGGTACTTCTCTTTCTGCTCCTCTGTGCCATAGGCGTTAATGGGGTGCATGACCAGCGAGGACTGCACGCTCATGACCGAGCGATAGCCACTGTCCACTCGCTCCACCTCCCTGGCTATCAAACCATAGGCCACGTAACTGGTCCCAGCACAGCCATAACCTTCAGATCAGAGGCAGGGACAGGAGTCAAGGACAAACAGAGTCAGATGGAAGTGAAGAAAGTCCATTCAAAGAGTTGGTGCTGCTCATTCTGTTCATGTAATTAGTGAGTAGTGAGCAGAGTTCCTGATGTGAAAACGGACATGCTCAGGCTGACCTTTAATGGTTGGGCCCAGGACGCCCATCTCTCCCATCTCGGACACGATTTCTCTGTGGAAAACTGAACGAAGAGGACACAGCGGTCATGAGAGCAGGTCAAAGGAAGCGTGTTCACAAACTGAAGAGCTGTGGGACTGCTGCTCCGTCTGAATGTCACCCAGTGTTTCACCTTCGTTCCTGTTTGCCATCAGGATGCGAGGCATGAGCTTCTCCTGGCAGTAGGTGCGGAAGGAGTCCCTGATCATGATCTCATCTTCTGTCAGCTGACCCTCTAGGTCCAAGCCGTCGCACCAGTTAAACTGGACCTTCGCTGTCAGACGTTTAGAAAGGGAAATATTAAAAATGACTTTGAAAGACTGAAATAATTCCTGCTGAGCTTAAACTCAAAAATCCAGGATTAAAACATCCATCCCTTACGTGCTTTAGACTTCAGCTCAGTCTTCTCTGCCTCTGTGAAAATACAAACGAGAACGAATAAGTGATAAAAACCACCCAGAAAAAAAATACACTTTAAAAAGAGAAAGACCTAAAACTGATGAACTCACGTTGTCTGACAGACGCTGCCGTCGTCTGAGGTCTGGAGGAGAGGATGACACACCTCTGGAGGCGACTCACAGCTGTTCTCAAGGCCATAATGGGAATTAGTCTGAGAAATAAAAATACAAGCGTAGATCAGCTTCACCGGAATTCTACCAACCACCATGACAATGACCTGGTCACGCCCTCATTGCTCTGTTTACCCTGGGTGGATTACACAAGCTGCCACAGTATCCTCTGTGTAAACACTTTGCACAACACATTTCTACACGACTAACTGCCGAGGACCTTTGATTTGTATTTTTATTGTTATATTATTTGAATTACTGCTTTGATCCATTAAATAACTGTTGCATTAATTAAAAAGCAGATCAGACCCTTACATCATCTGACTGAATGATTGACAGGACACTTCATTTCCTCATCTCACAGGCTCTACCTGTTTCATCTAAATGAGTTTGATTCAGACTCTTTGATGGCTTTGATCCTCTCACACTCCCGTCACGTCGCTCCTAATCAGCACGGGGACAGAGTGGATCGAACCTGTGCGAAGAACTTCCTCCCTCAGCTTCACTGTCTCCTGGAGGAACCTGTCGAAACCTCGGCTAGGCTAAGCTAGGCTAGGCTAACTCAGGTAGACTACTTCACCGGGGCTAGGAGCTAACAGCGCTAGCTCCCATAAAGGGAGGGGGGGCGTAGCTACCCGCGGAACGTGCGTGCGAGTGCGAGTGAATGGACCGTGAGCAGTCTGGGTCAGAACCAGCAGAAAAGCTCCGGAACGGCTGTGTGAGGGTCTCTAACCTGTAACGTGCGGCTCCACCGTTGTCCTCTGTTGACACTGTCCCGCGGCTCCCCGGTATAGCAAAGACATTGCGTCATCACCCCCAGCAGCCCCCGAGCGCCAATCATGTGTCGCGTCGAAATCTGCGTCACCGCCCCGCCCCCGGCAGTGATGAAGAATTTGTAAACAGATTATTATCTATAAACAGATAGAAAACACAATATTAATTCTTGGAGTTATTGTTGCTTTTAACCAATCACCGCTGAGGATGGAGGCCTTTTAAAGACACTTCCGCCACAGGGAAGGGCCCTGATTGGCTCTTTAGCAGGGGCGTGATCCCTGGAGGAGTTCCCAGAATTAAAATATCACCAGAAAAGATTTAACTCAGTTCACACGGCCCCTCCACTGAATATGTGAAATATGTGAAACAGCTGGAAGAAGTCAAATTTTTTTTATTAACTTGGCCCTTTTATATAAACAACATAACATAAGCAGAGATATTGTCTCAAAATTCATGGCCATCACATGACACATCGATACATCATCATAACATAACTGTCAGTCAGTTTGTGCTGCTTCAACATTTTCACTTCAGGAGTTTACTCAAATATTTGAGCAACGTTTTAAACGGTGGTGTATAGAATCCGCACAGAAACTCATGATGTTTGATGTGACCCTTCCTGATCCTGCACATTAGTGGAGTCCAGGGAAGCAGGCGGAGCAGCCTACTGTGCAGCCTGTGAGTGCACAGTTTGGCCTGGGAGCTGAATAATGAATGAATATATTTGCTTTTATAATTAATGTTGTCTTGCATTTGAGTCAGGCTGTAAAAGATTTGCTCTGTCACTGCTTTGCTGAGAGGAACTCACTCTGAACAAATGGTGAAGCTCAAACACTTGAACTAGACACGTGGTGCTTAATTAGTTATCGAATTTGTTTGTTCTATTATCACAGCCAATCAGACAGATAGAATGAGAATTATTTAATTTTTCATGTTTTATTTTAGGTATGCGAGTTTATTTCTATTTCAGCTTTCGTTCTCGTTTTAAGATGAGTATATTCATAAATAACCTGTGCTATTTATTTCATTTCTATTTGAGTTCTGTGTGAGTTTATTATTTTATTTTGTTATTTTGGACTTTGTTTAATGGGCACAGCAGACGCTCCCACTCTCCCTCGCTGATTGGCTCAGCCTGTTGCCAGTCTCGCTGTGCGGCGCTGTGATTGGTCGGTTGCCTGCTCGGACCTCTCCTCCCTCCACACGCTGGTGGTGGTGGAGCGGACCGTTCCTCGGGGTGCGAGTCGGACCGAAGCCGAACACGGAGCCTGAAGTCCGGCTCCCAGACTATGCTGTAGCCGTGAGAGCAGCTGTGGGTCCAGAAGACTACTCTGCGAGAGACCATGGAGCCGGAGGAGAACCCGAAATATGGTAAATCCCTGAAACCTCACTATTTTTTTTAAAGACGTCATTAGTTGGACAACAAAGTTAGAGTCTGTGACTGACTGCTGCCAGCTGCTGTCTGTCTGTCCTTCAGTGGGAACACGCGTGTCCCTCGGCTGCAGGACATGTTGTGGTCAGTCAACATGGTGGGTGCTGCCGCACATTGTCAACTGTGTCCCAGCTCCTCTGCTGCTTCACCAGTTGCTGCCACATTCCTCACACTGGTATGGAGATCAGACCCAGCTATGTATAGGGCTGCGGTTATTAGAAAATAGCTCCAGGCTTTAATTATACACTGCATCTGAATCTCCAGTTAACTAGACATACGTCCAGCATGTGTGTGGGGGGTCTCTGTTTTTATATTTTATATTCATTTTATTCAATATAAGGACAGTCCCAGCCTGAACCTGTAGTCTTCAGTCCAGTGTCTTTTTCCGAGGACAGTCTTAATTTTCAACCTCATTTCTTAAGCATCCCTTGATTCCGTCGTGTCATTTTGAAAATGTCCACTATTTCACGCATGATCCTAATTTTATTCCCAGAATACTGTGACTGCACCTTCATTTGTTTTGATTGCTGCTCCCTGGGGCTGTAATTATGCCCTGTGATCCTTTATAACTGTGTCTTCACAAGGACACACCCTGCTCAGGAGACACGCTGCTCCTTCCTCAGCAGACTCATTGCCTGGGAAGTGCATTGACTCAAGACAAATCCAGCAATAAATGATTAACACTAAAAGACAAAGCATGTCTCTGGAGCCTCCTCACACCTTAAAGGCCTCATTTTGGATCAGTCCCCCTCACCTTAGAACTAGTAGTTTCTCAGGCCATACTGTGGACATGTCCTACTCTGTCCCAGGATGTTGACATGTAGAGATGGACTGGCCTGTTTTAACAGAGTGTTTCCCTCCTCTTCCTCGCTCACGCCCTTTGAGGATCTCCAGCTGAGTGTGGACTCAGGGTCAGAGGACGACAGGGAAAAAGACAGGAGCAGGTTCGCTCAGATCACTGTGAGCTAAGAGCCTCTGGAAGGAGCGAGTGTATTTTCAGACTCTGGGCGAAACCGGCTAAAAAAAGACGGCAAAGGCAGAAATCTCCACAGAGCAGAGGGGGAGCACTTCAGAGGAGCGTGCCGGCGCTGCCCCAGATTCACGTTGGAGTAATTTCAGGCCGAGCTCGATGAATAAACCTCAATGAGAGGATGTGCAGCAGCCGTGCTGCCCGGCCCTGCTGGAGACCAGGCCCTAATTATAAGCCATATTTAGGAGAGTGGTTTGAAACCCGATCCTCAATCGCTCTGACCGTTCCTTCGTGCACGTTCCAGCTACATTTCCTTCTTCCGCTTCAGCCACTGTGTGAGCAGCACTCACAGCCCTCTCCCTCTCCATCAGCCATCCCTTCCCTCTCAGATGAGCTGTGTGCCCGCACAACCAAAGGAGCATCATGTGACCCTGCTTACTGTCTGCGGCCTTGCCAACTTGCCTGAAACACAAAGGCGCGTTCAGAGCCGCGTGAGTCACATTTGTTTTTAAGGTCCGGGGAAATGAGCGTGGACGGAGGAGAAGACGAGGGAATGAGGAGCTGGGACCATCTCGGAGATATTTACCGTCTCGGCTGGTCTCGTGCCGTCTCACTCGTTCTGTCTTAATTCATCAGGTCACATGAATTGTGGATTAGAGCTGAGTCCTCCCATCAGAGGAGGTGATGTTGCAATGAGTGGGAGCAGGGGAAGAGGCGGTCACTCATCAAGTTCACAGAAACTTCCTTTTTCTATGATAAAATAACAAAAGTTTGCTGCTGTTTGAATGAGGATGGAAACACTTTCATGGCTCAAAGGGTAAAATTCAACATTTCGCTGTGGAGGTGTTTTTCACAGAATTGTTTGTGGTCAGTTGTTTCCTCTGTTAAGTAAACACTATAAATAGACATGTACTAGAACTCAGAGAGTCCACGCCCTCTTACTGTAATGAAGGACATGGGAGGGACAGCTGTGAACTGCAGATATCAGACTTGGATGTGGTCTTCTGTAGCATTAGCCAGGGCTAGCCTGAATGTCAACTCTTTGGCAGCAGCTCTCACAGGAAAGTCCCGAAAACTGAACAGCAACACGAACTGGACTTCATTCATTAGTGTGGTTTTCTTCAGTCGTGACTGTCAAACCACACAAAGAAGAAGAAGTAGTTGTGAAGTTGCAGTGGTGTGCACGTGAACCAGGCCACACACTGGCAATATGGGCTATATTACAATATGTTACGTAGGTTTAAACTGGATCAGTGCTCATTATCGACTGATACTCTGTATGATCCTCTCCGTGTCTGGGCCTCGGTTTAAAAACCAAACATTGACCCTTTTCACAATAGCAGACATCTTGACTGTGTGCATCTATAAACGTTCACCTCCTCTGGAACAGTAGACACCATTGTGTGTCAAGGGTTGCCCATGTAAATCCTTGTTGGAGAAACACTGCATGACGTAAATCTAAACAGGAAGCAGCGTGTCGTCAGTTTATCTCCAGATGTTGTTGTTGTTTGCTGGGGGATGAGCCCAGAGCTGGAGAGCTTTACACAGACTGTTGCTCACCTCAGGACCACCTTGTGTGACTCGCATGTCAAAGAGTCCTGAACAATCAGGAAGACATTTACACATCCGTGTGTGTGTACGGACTCAAAGTGAGTTTTATGTGGAGACTTTGGACCCTGGTGGAAGTTTATGCTGAGTCATACTAATGTTGTGATGTGTTGTTGTTGCCATTGAGCAAAACAAATTCCCCAGAATCCACTGACTCATCTCTGTGAAAAAGCTTTTTTGTTTAGGAAATGTCTGCAATAGCAAGCTCTCGCTGTGAATTCCTACATGCATCAGTAACTCTGGCCATAAAAAAAAAAATAATAAAATGGATGGAAAAGTTTTTTTTTTCCGACTTGGTTTTCAGAATCAGGGGAAAAAAGAAAGAGAGAAAGAGAGAGAGAGAAATTGGCCTTTACAGCCTCTGTGGAGTCTTTGTTGAATTCACTGGAAACACTCTGCTTGCCTTTGGCTCTTCAGTACAGACAGAAACAATTAAAGCCGGAGCTGGAAAGTTGTTTTGTCTGTTCTGTGGTCTCACTGCAGTTCTGCCCTGTCCCCACAAGATGGGAGAGAACGCTCTGAAGTGAGCAGATCTGCTGCTCGATTCCAGTTTCTGCTCCAGCTTAATTTCTACTCGTCGGCGCGTCACACGGTTATTATGATTCTCATTCCGACAGTTGGAGCCGTCACCTCCAGCAGGAGATGATATCTGAGGCGTCAAACTCCCTGCACACCTGAATCTGATCGCTCCTCCTCCTCCTCCTCCAGAGAGAGAGAGAGAGAGAGAGAGAATTCCTTCTTGTTTTCTCCAAACACATGTTTTGAATAACAGCCTCCCCAACTTCTCCTCCTCGTCACCAGCAGCAGTCCCCACCCTCTCTCCCGCTCCTGGTTACACGGACGTTTTTAGACCAAACGCTACAGTGGAAAAGCTTCCAGGAGCGTGGGAGGAGACAGGGGGAGATGCACAGGTGGAGCACAGATTGCAAAGTGCCAGTTGTTTCAGAGCAGAGACAGAAGAGGGGGAAGTGTGAGGCAGAGACTCGCAGCTATTCACAGACAGGTTGGACTGGTTTCTCCTCCTCCTCAGTAACTGCTTCTCTGGTGGCTCTCGCTCATTTGAACCAGCACACGGGGAGGAAGAAGAGGTGAAGGGTTCTCTGCGCGAGAGGAGATTCACCATGCCTCAGGATGAGGAATATTTTGGAAAGAACGGTAACCGCTCTCTTACTTTACTGTGTTCATACAGTTTGCAGCTGTTTTCTCATTCCACATTAGTCAGCGTTTAAACCTTGAACTGCACAGAACGAACCTGTGGTCTGAGGTGTGTGAAACTGGAGCAGCAGTATCAGCATGTCCACAGTGAGCTGAGGGTGTGTGTGTGTGTGTGTGTGTGGAGCCTCTGATTGTACAGGTGTGTTCATGCAGCGAGCTGCTTTTATCAGTGTTTGTTCAAATGTTGCTGAGCTGTGTGTTGATACAGACCTTTTCCTCTGAAACCATAACAGCGTCAGTCGACCTGACACCAGCTGAGGAGGCCTCGGCTGGCCTTGCCCCTCTGCAGCACGTTGTTTTCATCGTTAAGAGAATCAGCGGGAAACAAAGTTTATATCTAAACAGAAACAGCCGCGTCTCGTCAAGCGGAGGGTGCAGGCACGGAGCTGGATACTTGAAACACACAAAGACTGTGCGCTCTTCAACAGGAAGCGGTGACCTACAAGAGCCCGCCTCTTGCCACAGCATTATACTGCTCACCACATACATAATTAAAACGCAAAGACGCCACAGAGAACTCCAGAGTCCTGTATAGATGCTGAGGGTAAGAGGCAAGGTTGTTTTTATGGCAGCGTTCAGACCCTCTGAGCTTCACATTAAAATGCATTCAAAGGGATGAGGTGCACAGGAGACTGGATCCAGTGATGATGATGATGATGGTTTGAAGATGGTCTTCATCTCCCCCATGAGGTCAGGTGTCCCTGTCTGTGGGTTGACTACAGACTGCAGGGACTGGCGGGGAGTCAGGACGGGCCGGTGTCCATGAGTGTGTGTGTCGTTTGGTTGAATTGAAGGAAATGGTCTTTGGGCTCGGTCCTGGTTTGTAATTCTATTTTCACTGTCAGTGTTTCTGTGTCCATGTTTTTTTTTAAAGCCACAGGAGGAATTTCCTTCCAAAAGAGAAAGCCTCCTCTCTCTGGCTGACCTCAGATCAGCTCACTGACCCTTAGTGACCCGTGCCCTCTCAGGAACTCACCTTATCTCATTATCTCTGGATTTTTAAGAACACACAAACAAAAATGTTTGTTTGCACATTTGGCTTTAAATTCAAATTGTGACACATGAGTGTGAGTCTATATATAATTTGCATCCCTCTGGTGGCTGGGCACGTTGTTTTGGCCTCATCGGCTCTTTGGCTTAGTCACCATGAAGGAATTTGTCAGGCTGCCAGGCATCTCTGCCTGAAGGGAGAAGTCCTCCGACAGGAGAATGGGAGGAAAAGAGTGGGCGTAGTGTTTCTTCACCTTAACATCGGGTGTGGGCTCAGAAATGTGTGCAGGAGTCTGACTGTCCCATTCTTTCATCGCAGGGGAGCCAAGGAAGCATGACCCGTCGTTCAAGGGCCCGATCCAGAACAGGTGAGGCAGAGATGTGAACTTTAACCCTGGTTATCAGAGAGTGTCGATGAGAACAAATCAACAAACGCCTGCTCCGCTTCCAGAGGCTGCACGGACATCGTGTGCTGCATCCTCTTCAGTCTGGCCATCCTGGGCTACATCGCTGTGGGGATACTCGGTGAGGCGACCCGCCCCTTTTTAAACCGATCCCAAAAACAAAAATGACCTTTCATGACCTTTGACCTTCTTTTTTTTTCCCCCATGTCACCAGCCTGGTCCCAGGGTGACCCCCGGAAGGCGATCTACCCCACGAACAGTGAAGGCCAGTTCTGCGGGCAGGCCGGCACCCCGCTGGAGTGAGTGTCTTTCTGTTTATAGGCCTGATTCTTCCTGGACCCACACACACACACAGCTGTCTTCTTGCCTTCGTTACTGTTCCTGCCAACCTTGGGAATTTTGTCGAATTGTTTTGGGGAAAAGAAAAAAAAAAAAAAAGAGCAGTAAAAACACCATCATAATGTGTGTGTCTCTTCCTGTGTCAAACAGGAACAAGCGACAGTTGTTCTACTTCAACATCATGAAGTGCGCCAACCCCATGGTGCTGCTGGAGTTCCAGTGCCCGACCACACAGGTGTGAACTCTCCTCTGCTGGGGCCAGACTGTTTCTCTCTGTCGTGAATGTCCCTCGTCACCGTGGAGTCGTTTAAAAAAGCATCAAATCTGATTCACCTCGCACGTCATAGCTGAATGAGTTTCTGTTGTTTACTCATAAAAAAAAAAAAAAAAAAGATCTGAACCCTGGCAACAGGAAATGATGTCATATGCCTAAATGTGGGACACAAAATGGACGTCACTCATCACATTTCTTATCCACATTTAACTTTTTCAGTCGAATAGAAAACTGCTCCGCCTCTCTTTGCTCTGCTGTGTTCTGTTTTTGCTGCACATTCTGTTTTGTTTTGCATACCCAGTTTTAGTATTTAACTTGTATTTAACTGTAAATAGGTAGGCCTTTAAGAGTATTTTTTTTTTTTTTATCCTTACTTGTTTTTAAAAAAAACCTTAACTTTTTCTTCTCTCACGGAGCTGCTGTAAATGTGTGTTTCCCCCATGGGGAGGAATAAAAACGTTCTATTCTGTTCTATTCTATTCATCGTCCTGAATCTTGACCCCTGACCTCTGTCCCCAGATGTGTGTGGACAAGTGCCCTGAGAAGTTCATGACCTTAATGAAGGCCTACGGCAACAGCAAGGACTTTGACTACTACAAGCAGTTCTGCAAGAAAGGTGTGACGAACACCATGGTGAGTCTGAGGCTGCGGCACAGATGCCCCTCCCCTACGTCTCCCTCGCCTCCCTCTGTCTTCATCGTCCACGCGTCCTGTGTTTCAGGGAATTCCTGAGATCCTGCGGTTGGACCTCTGTCCCGCCATGCTGATTCCGAGCAAGCCCTGTGAGTGGGATCAGACTGAGCGTGGGTCCTTAATTTCATCAGAGTGCGGAGAACTGATCAGTGGTACATGGCTCTTCCTCTCCTCCAGTTACACGCAGGTGTTTTCCAGCTCTGGGGAAGAAGGGCGGGGTCATAACTGTGGGGAACGACTCCCACTTTGATGATGGAAGTGGGAAAATGAGAGAGGCCAAGGACCTGGTGGACGGAGTCAAGTGAGTAGACCTCTGGATTCACTGGGCGACGGTGAGCTTCCACCTCTGAGATATAAACTCGGGACTCTCTCTCTCTCAGGAACGCCACCGTGGTCATCGAGGCCCGTCAAGTGGTCATGAAAATCTTTGAGGATTACACGCAGTCCTGGTACTGGATTCTCATGTAAGACGCATGCTTTGGTCCAGGTGTTAGTAGAGAAAGAAAGAACAGAGCAGGTCTCACCGCTTGCTCTCATCCTCCCTCCCCAGAGGCCTCGTCATCGCCATGCTCCTCAGCCTCCTCTTCATCGTGCTCCTGCGCTTCCTGGCCGGGATCATGGTCTGGGTCATGATTGCCTTGGTGATTCTGGTGATAGCATACGGTAAAAAAACAGATCCTCACTGTCTGCTACCAAACAACCCTGAAGAGACTCCACTTCAGTTCCAGTCGCTTGTCCTCGCAGTTTTTAAAAACCAGGCGTCGTCTCTTTGGTGCTCAGGTATCTTCCACTGCTACATGGAGTACGCGGCCCTGAAGGGAGAGCCAGGGGCCAACGTGACTCTGCAGGACCTGGGCTTCCAGACGGACTTCTCCGTCTACCTGCAGATCCGACAGACCTGGCTGGCCTTCAGTCAGTGCACGCCACGTTCAACAGAATATCTGTGACGTCAGGAGGAGATCGCGTGACCTCTCCCTCTGTCCTTCCTCCTCCTCAGTGATTATCCTGGCCATTGTGGAGGTCATCATCATCCTGCTGCTCATCTTCCTCAGGAAGAGGCTCCTCATCGCCATCGCTCTCATCAAAGAAGCCAGCAGGTCAGGCTGACGGCCGTCACGGGCAGAATAAGGTCCTCTTTCAGGTTTTTAATGTGTGTGTGTGTGTGTGTGTGTTTACAGAGCCATCGGTCACGTGATGTGCTCCCTCGTCTTCCCTCTCTTCACGTTCCTCCTCCTGGCCGTGGTCATCGCCTACTGGGCCGTCACTGCCATGTATCCTCTCACTCGGCGTTCCTCTGTGTTGTTGCATGTGAAGAAAGTCAAGAAGTTTGACTTGTTTGTTCCCATGATTGTGATCCTTGACCCGACGGATCAGTTTCTTGTCTACCTCAAACCAACCCATCTATAAAGTCTCCAACGAGACGGCGTGCGAACACGCCTGGAAAGTCTGTGAGCCGGGGGTAAGTGTCCGATGTCTCCAGAGGTTTTCACTTCACCTCCCAGCACCTTGTTATCACTGTGGCGTTACCTCTTCTGTGTCCTCGCTCCGTCTGCTCAGAACTACTCGACCAGTGCGATGAAAGCCCAGTGTCCTGACTCCCAGTGCCTCTTTGCGTTCTACGGCGGGGAGACCGTTTACCACAAATACCTGATCGGCCTTCAGTTCTACAACCTCTTCCTCTTCTTTTGGTGCGCCAACTTCGTCATCGCTCTGGGGCAGATGACTCTGGCCGGAGCCTTTGCCTCGTACTATTGGGCTTATGTGAAACCAGACGACATACCCACCTTCCCAGTGTTCTCCTCCCTCGGGAGAGCTCTCAGGTGTGTGCGCGGTTGCTCTTGATTTCTCTTTTTTTTGTGTCTCGTCATTTGTTCGTTTTAATCCTCTCGGCCCTTCCTCGCTGATCCGTTGTGTCTTCGCCTTGTTTCAGGTATCACACTGGAAGTCTGGCGTTCGGCTCTCTTATTCTCTCCATCATTCAGACCATCAGGGTTCTGCTGGAGTATCTGGACCACAAGCTGAAAGGTTCTTTATTTTCTCAGGTTCCTCGTGGTGCAGATTTATTGCGCGCTGTTTCCCTCTGGTGGTTCATTCACTGAAGTGTAATCTTGGAAACTAAACGCTCGCTCTTCAACAGGAGCTCACAATAAGTTCACCAAGTTCCTGCTGTGCTGTATGAAGTGCTGCTTCTGGTGTCTGGAGAAATGCATCAAGTTCCTGAACAGGAACGCCTACATCATGGTGAGCGTGTGCTTGTCATTCGGCCCTCTCCATTCGACCCTTTCACGCTTCAATGTAATGACTTTGACTTGTCGTGTCTCTAGGTGGCGATTTATGGCAAAAACTTCTGTGCCTCGGCCAGAGATGCCTTCTTCCTCCTCATGAGGAACATGATCCGGTGAGGGTCGGACAGTTTGACACCAATACAAACCAATGTGTGATCTGTTTTTTTTTTTTTTTTGTTTAAGTCTCCTCTTCTTTGATCTCTCAGGGTGGCCGTATTGGATAAAGTCACAGATTTCCTCCTGTTTCTGTGCAAATTGCTCATCGTTGGACTTGTCGGTGAGTCTGATGATGTCAACACAGACTGGCATCATCCTCTTACAGGATCAGTGGTTTGAAGGCTTTGATTTCCCCTGTCTGTCCAGAAGTCTGACATTCTGTTTTGCTCCCCCAGGGGTCTTTGCCTTCTTCTTCTTCTCTGGGAGAGTGAAGGCCTTTGAGGACACAGCACCCAATCTCCACTATTACTGGGTACCCATCCTGGTGAGTCACAGGGTCCTGAGGTTCATCACATTTAAATCATGCCAACCACGGTCTGATGGTTTGTTCCACGCCCTCCCTAGACTGTGGTGATCGGCTCGTACCTCATCGCCAACGGCTTCTTCAGCGTGTACGCCATGTGTGTGGACACCCTGTTCCTCTGCTTCTGTAAGTGCCAGCTCAGATTCTACATATAAAAACAAACGTGGCAGACGAGTTGCGTTGAAGAAAGGATGAATCACTCACTGCTCGCAGCTAAAACCTGAAAACTGAAGCCTCTCTCCTTTCATGAATCCTGACTTTGCTTGTGGTGATGGGCTGTCACTAATTTCTAAATTGCATGAATGTGTTTTAAACCTGAGGTGCTCATGGGTGCCTTTGCTTGCTTGCTTTTTGACTCTCTCTCTCTCTCTCTTTTTGTCTCTCCCTTCCTTTTCTCACGCCCTCTTCCAACTGACCTTTCTCACTAACCTTCCGTTACACACACACACCATTACGCTCACGCACGATAAGGCGAAGACCTGGAGCGCAACGACGGCTCTGCCACAAGGCCTTATTACATGTCCTCAACTCTTCACGAGATTCTGTGGAAGAACAAGGCCGACGATCCGTCTCCGTCCCTGCAACGAGACGATGAGGACGTCCAGAGGAAGGAGCAGCGGACTCGAGAGGAGGAAGACGCTTCTTAGAGTTCTCATAGTCCAGCACCTTTGTATCTGCTGGGAAAACAATCAATCAATTTTGCACTCAACCCGCTCGTCTCATTGGGGCGACAGACGACGATGCCTTAAAGTGGCTGGGTCCATTTACAGCTGACTGGTTCCCTTTAACGTCACTGTCCCTCAACACAAGGATGCTATATCCTCCTGATTGGCTATTCTCGAAGTCCCTCCTCCAGACAGTAGTTGTCCAATCAGAGGTGAACGGCTGTAACCAGGCGCCGCAGGTCAGTTCTGAACGTGGTGACGTCTGGAGACCGGGTTTTAGCGAATGGACAATCAGATGTGAAGCATGTCTCCTGAAATGAGCTCTCTGAAATGTACATGTGATTGCGACTGAAATGATGACGTGGCGGTCGCCTTGAATGTGACGGGGGGAAAAAAATGCTTCACTGAGTAACTCCACATCACCTGAGGAGGAAGTTACCCTGATATTTCTAAACTGTCTTTTCTCTGTTCTCCCATTGCCGCTGGCAGACTTGAAGCCTCACACGTGCCTCAGCTGTTACTGCACTTAAATCGTCATGGAAACAGAAGTGAAGAAAAGACTCAGTGCTAATCTCCAGTTCTGTCAATGCACTTTCATTTCTATCTGTACTTCTGTGAATGTTGAGGATTCTTTTTTAGAGCTACTTGTATTAACGTTGATTTTAACTCGGTCCTCTTTTACAAACTTGCACAAACTTTACTAGAACTTCAAGAGATGCATGTTGCTGACAGTTGTAAAGATTGAACAGGTGCAGCCTTTTTTCTACTGAAGCCAATTAAATTTTTCCCCAGACGTCAGGTTTACTGGTATTTCATATTAAACATGAGTGGAACAATATGATGAGTCAGAGTTTGAAATTTAAAGCTGCAGCCGGAGTCACCGTCCTCTAACGATGTTTCTGTTTGAACTTGTTCCAGTGGAGGATCTAGAGAGGAACGACGGCAGCCCAGAGAGGCCCTACCTGATGCCCGAGAGCCTCC